>JASDQU010439885.1:25782-55712 GCA_032191745.1 Picea mariana | reverse complement strand
TTCACCACTCTAATATGATGGACCATAATATGGAATTAATATCCTAGTGGTTTTTTGTGAATTGTTTCTATTTTTAGATCCCACATAGACATTTTGGACAATAAAGAGGCCTAGATTTGCTCCATGAATATTGGAGGGTCGTATCATGCAGTTGTATCCCCAAAATTGAAACACCTCATACACTCTAGGTAGTTGTTGATCACTGGGCCAAGCATAGTATAATCGACGATCCAATGTCTCTTTGTAAATAGATCTCAAACTTAGGGGCAAGTCATCATCTCCATTACATTCATTCTCATAGGGTATGTAGTCCACCTTCCCCTTGGCTTTAAGCAAATTATGCATAAAATACTCATCTTCAGAGCTGGTATATGTTCACATATTTTTGTTAGATGTAACATCTGATAAATGATCATCGCCCTCTAGGATAAAAGTCATTGATCCAAGAAAATTTAAACCAAGAACTTTATTCTGCAAGTATTCATTAAGAAAAAAAAATTTGTTTAAATAATATAAAACAATGTTTAAAAGAAGTATACATATTATTTATATCAAATTGGAAAATTCCTTACCACAATTCCAATTGTATTTGAATTGATTGTAGGAGGCATACTACCCATTGGAAGCTCATCACATATATGTCTTTGTACAATCGCTCGTTTGAATTGTTTCTTTCCACGACATACAAAACATCCACAAACAACAATTTTCTCAAAGTATTCATCCCATGTACTATAGTACAGACCAACATCTTGTTCAATGTAATCATTTTTTGTGTCTGTAGGATCCATTGTCATATCCTCTTCCACCCACTTCCCTCTACGTGATTTAATAGTTTTAGGTCCAAGTCCACATACATATCTTTTTCTTTTTCTAGTTGATTTCTCAAGCTCTACATTTTCTCCAATCTCCATCGAAAATAATCAACAACATGCATTAATTTCTGACAAGATTGGATAATACACTATAAATTTAATAATTTCGTGAAAAAACATGGAAGTTTCAAAAAATGCCATCAGATTAATTTTTCCCAAGTTGAGTCAAAATTAGAGTACCTGATGTCCTACGTCATTCATTGTATCCTCATTTGATATGACACAATTTGTTTCCATGGACTCATATGGCTCCTATAATACACAACATAGTCAATAATGTTTAGTATACCAATTCTAGTATTTCAATGAATATGCTATGCAACAAAAAAGCTCACCTTTGTCACATTTTTGACATATTGATATCATGTTTTGTAGTTGAAAAAAAACAATTTTATGACTATAGGTATTTAAATCCAGCCAAAATTTCAACAAGAAAAGTATCCAACATCCCTATCCCACATGGCCATCCTAATTTTCAAAATTTTCCCTTGATCGTAGAATCACATTTAATAATCATTCTTGTGCATTTTCAACCAATAATTTTGAGCTCAAAGACCACATGGAAAAAAATGACTTTCTCTCTTCTATGTTGTAGCATTTTTGAATTCATAAAGACCTTCCTCCTTTGGTTGAGGTTTCTTTTTATTCTTACCTTTATTGTATATGCATATTCCATTGTCATATCCTCTTCCACCCACTTTCCTCTCTATGATTTAGTAGGTCTACGTCGTACACATCCTCTTTCCATGGTCTCCTCTGGATCCTGTTACAAAACATTGACAATAATTTTTATCACACCAATCAAATCCATTATCATCTAATAATTTAGGGAAAATAGGGCCACAAGTCAAAATTAGCTTGGGATCAAACACCAATACCAATACCAATACCATACCATTGCATACCAATACTAATACCATTGCATACCAATACCAATACCATTGCATACCAATACCAATACCATTTCATATCATTACCATTGCATGGCAATAGTATTCATACCAATACCAATACCAATACCAATACCATTGCATATCATTGCATGAAAATGGTATGCATTGGCAATGATATGCATACCAATGCCATACCAATACCAATACCAATACCAATACCATACCATACCAATACCATACCAATACCAATACCATACCATACCATACCAATACAAATACCATTGCCAATATCAATACCATTGCAATGCCAATACTAACACCAATACCAATATGCATTGCCAATACCAATACCAATACCATGCCATTTCATGGAAATGGTATGCATTGGCAATGATATGCATACCAATACCATACCAATACCAATAACAATACCATATCAATATTGTTGTTCTAGAGTTTATACTTAAGGCTTTAAAATATAAAGTCTAGGCATCTGAAAAAGGTAGAGAGAGTTAAGGTATAAAATGCATCAGTTACTAAAAAGAAAAGTTATGGCTGGTTTCTTAACTATCTATGTCTAGCTTCCCAGTGTTCCTAGATGCTTATATCTCGTTCAATTGTTTCCCATGAATGTTCTAATTCAACTTGGGTGTTTGTTGTCTATAAGATAGTGTTAAATAAGTTTAAAGCAATGCTAGTCTAATTTGAAAGGCCGGGTTCTATATTGGGTTGTCTTGTAATAGGTACAGTCGTGAGGGATAAAGGTTAAAAAAATCTATTACTTTGTTTTCAAGGTTTGCTATTTCTGTTTTGGATTATAAGAGAAAACATTCCCAAACTTAAATTAATAACATAACAGTTTCATAGATCGTTTCCCATTCCTGAGTCAAATCCGAAAATCATGAAAGTGATGGGAGAAAAACATAAATCTCTTTAAACAATGTGAGGCATAAATCATGGAAGAATCTCACTTTGCAACAGGGGAATAAGAAAGACAAGAGATCTCTAATGAAGCATAAAAATATAGTAATCTGAATAATCTACAGGTCTTGGGCCTGCTAATAGAAAGCACAGAGGAAAAACTATAAACAATTAGATAACCAAATAACTCTTAACCACAGTAGATGTTGTACTAAATTGTAGTTAAACATTCATCAAAAATACATAATGGAAAGATGTTGAAAATGAAAGTAAAGAGGAACACATAACTCGCGGTTGAAAGAATTTGGAATCTTCGTTTGTATTTTCATTAATCACTGTAAATGAGAAAACTTTTCTAGTACAATCGGTCGCAAAAAATCCTTTTCTCAGTCTTACAAAATTATATTTATACAAAGTCACTAATTCTTGACAGTTGGTGATTTCCTAACTCTTAGGGGATAACGGTTACAAAAACGCAAACTTGATCCATTTGCATGGTTATCTTTTATTTCTCTATCATCTTGATAATATGACTTTACAATATGATACTTCATTGCTTTTTTGAAGTATCTCCTTTTGGTCCGAGAAATTCAATACATTTTTCTAGAAAATGCACAAAAAATCTAGGAGGCTCTAGTATATCCTTTGCCTCTAACAGATAAAACTTTCTATGGAGTTTCGGGAATCGATCTTCAATCTCTTTGTCAGCAAACTTAACTGATTGCAATTTTAAATTTAGCTTCACCAGCCACCTGTCTATTTGGGTAACATCAATCTTCTTTAATTGTGAAATTTCAACCTGAATTTCATTCAAGTTCTCTTTGAGTTTCAATTGATGTCTTACAATATTGATCTGTCCTAGTAGCCCAGGGAAATCATCTTCTCCAATACCTAACGATCCTTTGTCTAGAAAATCAAAAGTCTCTTCGCAATCATCCTTGACTTCTTTGGCCATTTTCTTTCTTTGGGCTATGTTGGCCTCCCATACTTTAAGCATGAAATCACCCCTGATCTTCTCAGCAACAGATAGCCTTCGAGTTTTTGATACCTCTTATTTTTCCGAAAGTACAACTGCCTTTTGAAAAGTAGCCCGAGATGATTTAGCCTCTTTTTCTTTGAAAACAATGTTATCAAAAGATTGAATTTCTTCTTGGAAATAGTTTTGAATAAACTCTAATTTAGAAATCAATCTTTGTTGATCTGCTTCTATATTCATATACCTCCAGTGCTTGGGATTGAAAAACTTTTAAATCTATCACCTAATTTTGAATAGAATTCAGCCTATCCTGCAACTATCTCACTAATTATTCCTGCTGGATGACATGTCCTTGACTAGCTTGCATATTCTTATACATCTCATCCAAGCTAGACCTGAGCAGTTGGATTTCCTATTTGTCAATGGATCTAGCTTGTTCTAGCCCTTTGTTTATCTCCTCTTTGATATTTTCTCAGTATTTTTTATTTGACTTTGCAACTGGGATATCATTTGATTCCTCTGTTCCAATCTTATTTTCAGGTTTTCAACTTTGAATAAATTGGTTTTTGCCAAATTTCCCATAGAGCCTGCTACCTCTGTGGTGAAATCTTCCTCTTCTAGGTTCAGTCCATCTACGAGCACTCTATGTTTCTTCACCATTGTGCCACCTTTCAAATGCATTTCTTGTTTCACTATGACTTTCCTCTTTTTACTGAAAAAGTAGTCAGAGGAAGGTATCTCTTCCCTAGAGATTGGAGGAAGGTCACTTATATATATAATTTCCAGATGAGGAGTCTAAAAAATTGACTGTAAAGGAGTCAATGATGCAATAGGGCTAGCCAGCTCTGTAGATTGAGTTTCTCCTGTTGTTTTAGGGATATCAGCAGGAATAGTTGATGCTGAAGGAGGAATCGTTTGACTCGACTTTGGAGGTGTCTCGAGTGTAGACTTTGTTTCCAACCTTGGGTGCTCTGTTTGTGAAGCTTCTTCTTTTTATGAAGATGCTTCCGTCTTCTTCAGATTTTCTTCTATAGTCTTCTTGTAAGAAGGCTTTGGCTTGAACCTTAGAGGTATGCTTTCCTATTCCGAAGGAGGGGTTATTGATTCCCCTTGTAGTATTTTTAGCAACCCACTTCGTCTATGCTTATGGAAAGAAATAAATATGATCTACAGGTCAGGGGGTAATGCTTGAACTCTCTCTAATATCTCCTCATATTCTCTGGCTCCTTTGAATATGTCGTCACACAGGGATTTTTCATGCTCGAACATTTTCGTGTTGCAATGAGCTAGATGATTTCCCACAATTTGGTATGGTTCATTCTTTCTGAGTTCAATATATACCAAATTAATGTCTTCTAATGTTGCGGCTTCCACTTTAGAATGGCCAAGATTAAGCAATGAAAACTTCCCAATCTGCACAGGAAAAACTGGCCAGAATTTCTTCTGAGATGCTTTTAACTTTGTACCAATGCCTCTTGCTATTATCTGGTATGCCACTTCTCTGCACACTAGTCTATTAGTGAGAAATTTGGGGAGAGAATGAGGGGGGATTGAACATATGAAGACTCTAACATAAGAGAAATTCTCTTTGATGAACCAATATGAAACTACCTTAAGGTTTCCCATGATTTTCTCTGAAATCCAAGGGGGTGCATAACCATACAAAATTTGGTGCACAGGTATCACTACGTAGTGACATATTTCGTAAAAGAAATATTTCACATTCTCCTCCCATAGTTTATAGTTATAAACATGAATGGGTTCAGCACAGGCTGGGTTCCATCTCCAATTCATCAAGGGGAATGGAGTATTGTGACAGATAGCATCCATAATATATGAAGACATGTAAAAATACACAGGTCGACCTTTTGATTTTTCCATCTGGTAATCCTTAATCTCTTTAGCTAGGTTATCTGATAGGATTTTGGCCCAGTTGAAGTTGAAACCCTATGCTACCTCATGTATAATTGGCACCCATTCCGACAGGAAATGGGTAGGACTTTTCCTCCCAAACAGTCTACACAACATCATTGTTATATAAACCATGTATTCATTTAACGGTGTTGTGGCATAAATGCCATGGGTATCAACTCTAAATTTTGCCAGAATTCCCCACCAATCTTTGATTATACCTGGATATGTTTGATCTAATTCTGTACACTCCTTTCTTTGAAATTCCTCTATGAATTCGGCATTACAAATGTATTTAGAGATAGGTGATAGTTTATATATTACTTGGATGTGCTCTAGTCTGAATGAGCCGCCGACGACCTTTTGGTGATTTAGAATGCTCCTAGTCTGAATGTTAGTTTTTTCTAAAGCCCAACTTATCATGTCATTGTATGGCATGAGTCTCGGCCATGTGGATATCTTATGGAGCTCAGATTCTTCTATATCCTTAAGTTTATTTTCAGTCTTTTTGTTTCCAAAATCGTCAGGGCAATTCCTCAACTCATACTCCAAGATATCAAAAATCTGTCTCTAGGACTTGATTGAATCCACAACATGTGGTGTAGTATCAGATATGACATCTCCATCCGGATTTGAGCTCTCACCGGCCTCTTCACTCTTCTTAGGCACTTTTCTGGGTGCCATGATGTTTGTGATAAAAATGAAAACCTGTTACAGATAAGAAATGCATGAGCTCTTTTGAATGTAACTCACTTCTTGTCTGAAAGTAAGGATGAAATTCGAAATAACAAACCTTTATTAACCCTTAACTTGCCTTAAATTGAGCGTACTAATACAAGTGATAAAAATTAAATGCTTTAATGTGGATGGTACACCTGTAGATACACACTTTACGCTAAAAATATCTCCACTAATCCGTTATAACTACTGACATATATTGGCGATTCAAAACTGGGATTTCGAAAGGAATGTCTTTGAAAACTCCCGAATACCGAAACACGAAAAGTCATTTAATATCTTTAACCCTATTTTAATGTTAAGTTAATTATACTTAAGTGCTTAATACTTTCAGTATTTCAGGGTTCGAGGTTTTTTGAGTGCGAAAGAGTGATAACTCTTTGATTTTCCGAAATGCAACTGATTAACGATTTGTTAAGTATGTTTAAAATTTAGTTAATCACGATTATAAAGATATTTCGTAAAAAGCGCATGGGGACTTTGAACTACTATTTAAGTTGAGATAGCCGAAAAAGAAAATACAAAAGGTTTAGAAAATCGTTAAACGTTTTTAATTATTCCTTTTAATTCGGTTTAATTTCTTTTAAACAATACTTTCGGGACTTCGGTATCGAGACTTTGGAGTTGTTATTAAAAATCATACTTCGTGAATAGCCAAACCCCGAAACTTGAAACTCTTGAAAAACTTTGACTCCTTTTAAGAGCTAAGGGCGGCTCCATAACCAAAGAAAACTGAGTTTTAGGTTATAAGAAGAAAAATAAACTTTGTTTCAACATAAGCTCAATCTAGGGATCTTGCCTCCTTGCGGGACGAGAAGAACATGTAGACCAAGTGCCTTCGTTGGGTAAATGGAGTCATTAATGCAGCTCTGTGAAACGCATTTTGGAGAAAACTCAAAACAGGACTTTAAGACTTCAACCTTAACTTTGAAAACTCTTCAAAACTAAAAAATTGGGTAATCTTTAGTTAGGCTCACAATATAATCGAAACAAAATTAACCATTCTACTAGGTTTATCTGATTTTGTTCGCATCAAGGTAAAGTAATTTCAATGTTTCAAATTAGGGGATCCCATAAGCTTATAATGTAGATCCAGTCGAAAGAGGAATAGTTACCAGAGCATCTTGTAATTCATGTATAACATCCTATCAGATATGTAGATATTGCTTCACTGCCAACGAGCCTGTTCAACACCCCAGTGAAGCTATCAGATTTCCCACATTGAATTTCCTTTCACCACTTCCGTTGTTTTCTAGCATTTAAATGCTAAGATGAGGGCAATCATATTATGAATTTCCTTTCTTCATCTCTTTGGACTAGATGGGGGCAATCATTTAGATGAATTTCCTTTCACCATCTGTCTATATTTATTTTTAAAATGTGAAGTGGGGGCAATCAATGAGTCTGTAATATACTCAAGAAAATATCTTCTTAAAATTTAACAACAGAGGCCTGGCAACTCACTTTAATTCCTCTGGACTAATCCTCTTCCGGCCTTCGAACATATTTGGCTTCAGGGAAATTCTTAAGGGAATTCTTGTTGATATTTTTCAGGGATTTTCCTTGAGCGAAACCAATCAGTTTATTCCTGTTAGAATGACTAAGGAAGTTAGGATTAAACCAAACATACTTTCGGTCCAGCTAAAGTTAGAGGAGCTATAAACTTTTACCTATTCTCATTTTGAAGGTTAGTTTATGAGTTTCCAAAATTAAGGTGAGATCCTTTCTTCTCTTAAGAAGCTTATGGGAAGATCATCAAGGAAACATATGAAGAGGTGACTTGACCATGGACAAGGGAAAATTTAGGGGCTTTAGATATTCTGTTGAAGACAAAACTTCTCTTAACAAGCTATTCAACTCTTGAAACTTTTTCCTAAAATCTTTTATTTCTTATTTTTCATATTTGTTTTTTTTATGAAAGGTGAATATTAGTAAATAAAAAAATTAATGTCTTATGCATTTACATTTTTTTGGACCTTTTAAACTGATTTTTCGGGCCAGAAATTCATACCTTGGTAGTTCTTTGTATTTTCATCCAAACAGACTGTTAGTCTATCCTAATCATTTTTCAGGATGCATTTAACATGAGCATCCATGTATGTCACCTTTCAATATTTGTAGTCTCTTGGCTTATCAACAAATCTCCTGCAAATAAGATAAACATGATAACTGTCAGGAATTTTAGTAAATTAGAAAGTTTATTATTGCAAATTTTTAACCTATTTTGTATATATATATATATATATATTATATTTTCGTTTCAAAAAATGACTCTTTGTATTTATAGTAAAAAATAAAACTTACCTAATGAAATATAAGTATAAACAAGTTGCAAAAACAAAACGATATATGCAATGAGAGTTCAGAAAGATATTATTGAATAAAGTGCTTAAGGTACTGCCCATTGACAAGGGCGTTGAGAATCTTTCCATCGATATTTTCTAATAAAAAGGCATTTTTCCCCTTAGAGGCTGAAATCTTGTATGGGCCACACCAGATCTGATCAAACTTACCATGTTTACTGGCATCTTCTTTCCTGGATTCCCATTCTAGGACCAAATCACCAGGGAGGAATTCTTTGTCTTTTGCTTTTTGGTCAAATAAAACTTTCATATTATCTTGATATATTTGTAATTTTGCATCTACTTCGGCCCTATTTTGTTGAAATTCAATCAGCTAGTTTGTCCTCCTGGAAATGTCATTTCGTTCTTCATTTGAGTCTAGTCAGATTTTCATTACTAGCAGTGCTAGATTTATTGGTAAAATGACGTCAGTACCATATATCATCTGAAATGGAGACATCCCAATTGACCTTTTGGTACCTATCCTATTATCCCATAAATCATATTTTAAATGCACATGCCATGCTTTCTTATTTTCGGTCAAAACCGTCTTAATTATAGTAATCAAACTTTTGTTATATGACTCAACTAGACTGTTACCCTATGGATAGTAAGTCATGGAATGTCCTAGCACAATATTATATTTTTGGCAAAATCTTATCATGGCCATGGACTTGAAGGCCTGAGCATTATCAGTCACTATTTTTTGTGGACAGCCAAATCTGGATAAAATATTTTCCTCCAAAAAACTAATCACTACCGAGTCAGTTGCGTTTCTCATAGGAATAGCTTCCACCCATTTGGTGAAATAATATGTAGTAGTTAGAATCCATTTGTGTTGAGCGCTCGAGTGTGGATGAATTTCTCCAATGAAGTAAAGACCCCATTGCTGAAATGGAGCTTCAGTTTTAACTGGAACTAAAGGTAAAGTTGGGAATTTTTGCTTGCCTATAAACAACTGACAATGATTACAAGTTTGGACATTAGTGTTCACATCCGTGAATAATTTGGGCTAGTAATACCCATCTCTTAGGATTTTATAAGTTGTTTCTCCCCAAGCATGGTGTCCTCTGCACACTCCCTCGTGAAATTCATCTATAACCTTTTTTGTTTCGGTTTCTACTAAGCATCTCAGTAGGAAACCAAGGGGGTCCTTCCAATATAAATTACCATCTATAATACAATATTTTACAGCATGCAATTTCAATGTCCTAGCCTTTGATGGGGTTAATTTGCTAGGGCACTGAAGGGTTAGTAAATAAGAGACAATATCGTGGTACCACACTGAAGAAGAGAATTTGGGTAGAATTTCGGTTGTGGACGCAGCAACATCGAGTTCATCTATCTCAAAAATTCCTTCATTTTCTTCCAGATGGTTTATCCCGAGTGCTTTCAAATTTGATTCAGCCATCAATTTAGCTAAACTCTAACCTTTAATAATCTTAGTTGGTTTAACTTCTAGATCAAATTCCTAGATTTTGGCTAACCATCTGCCTCTCCTTCCATCACTATCAGGCTGAACCAGTATATCCTTAACAAAACTTGTAGGCACATAAGCAATGATCTTTGAGTGAAGTACGTAATTTTGGAAGGCTTTGAGAGATTTCACCATTTCATAAGATTGTTTTTCCAATATGTCATATTTCAACTCAACATCTCTGAGACTTTTACTAAAAAATGCAATAGGCTGCTCAAAACCCTCATCATTTTTCTATAACAATACAGTTGCAATAGTGTGTTCATAGGTAAAAGAAAAAATCTGAAACTCCTTTGTATAATCTGGGCTCACCAGGACTGGTGCTTCACTTATCACTCTCCTGATACATTGAAAAGAGGATTTGTATTCATTTGTCCAGTTCACCTCGTTGTCTTTCTTAATCATATCTGTAATCAATTTTACGATTTCAACAAAGTTAGGGATGAATCTTCTCAAGAAATTTATTTTTCCTAAAAAAGACTGAATTTCTTTTACATTTCTAGGAATATTTATAGTATCTATTGCCTGGATCCTTTTTGGGTCGATTTTGATTCTGTCCCTAGACACTATATGACCCAAGATTTTACCTTCTTGCATTATGAAATGATATTTCTTGGGATTTACTGACAAACCAAATTTGTGACATTTCTTGAAAGTTTGCTCGAGGTGTACTAAATGTTCTGCATCAGATTTAGAAAAAACAATTAGATCATCAAGGTAAATAACAACAAACTTATCTCTTTCGCCAACAAAGGTGATATCCATAGCTCGTTGGAAGGTTTCTCCTGCATTCATTAAACCAAAAGGCATTTTTTCATACATAAAGGTACCCCAAGGGGTATTGAAAGCAGTTTTTTCTTTGTCATATTGATGCACTGCAATTTGATTGTAGCCTGAAAATCCATAAATTATAGACATTATGTTATCTCCAACTACTTTCTCTAAAATGTGATCCATCTTAGGCAATGGATAATTGTCCTTAAGCGATGATCGGTTCAGATTTCTGAAAAATACACAGTCTGATTTCACTGTTTTTCTTTCTTAGTGGGACTAAATTTGCTACCCACTCAGAGTATCTCAGTGGGACGATGATCTTGGAATCCAAGATTTTCTTCACTTCTTTCTCTATTACTGGCAGCAGCATGGGGTTTATCTGCCGGAGCTTCTACCTAAAAGGTTTGACACCTTGTTTCAGAGGGATTTTATGTTCCATTATAGTAGCGTCATAGGTTCTCAATTCATCGTAGGACCAAGAAAAAACATCTTTACACTGTTTAAGAAACTCGACATACTTATTTTTAATTTCAAGAGAAAGATACTTATATAATTTTACCAATCTAGGATCTTCGTTAGTACCTATATCACAATCTTCAACCTCTTCTGGCTGAGGCTATAAAGTGGATTTCACAGGGATGTCATCGTGATTAAATAACCTTTCTAAGGGGATCAGACCTTTGGGGATCTGACTATTTTTCAATACAAGCATGCGATGATTTGCAATTTTGTCTTGAAACTCTTGGGGATCTTCCCCTTCCTGCATGATCCAAGAAGGATCATTTTGATCTTCCTGGTCGACATGTGTTTCGACAAACTCATCTACAATTTCTAGAAATTTTCTGAGTTGTTCATCATCCTCAAAAACTTGCCAATGTTTTGTGTTATTCGGTATTGAGGCCCTATGTCTCATCTCTATATGGTATTTAAGTTTGAAAACCATTGGAGGTGTGAAGGTCGAGGCTACTTTAGCTAGCAAATCAGCTCGTTGATTTTCATCCCTAGGGATGTAATGAACTTTAACTGATGAAAAGGAGTTCTCAATCAGATACCAATCATAGTTCCTATAAGCTCTCAACCTTGATTTCTTAGCCTAGTATTGATGATTGATTTGTTTTATGATCAGTTCAGCATCACTGTAGACTTGTAATTTTTTTATCTTTAATTTTCTGGCAGCTTCTAATCCTAGGACTAGAGCCTCATATTCACAAACATTGTTAGTATAATCAATGTCCCATTGTAGTCTATAAGAAAAATTTATGATGAACTCGTCATTGGGTGCCACGAACAACGCTCCAGCTCTTGCTCCTTCACAAGATGAAGCACCGTCAAAAAACATTTTCCAAACTCCTGAACTATATACATCTTTATTTATTTCTTCTTCTTTTTTCTTTTATGTACAACTTTCTTCTATACATACATCAATATAATCATCAATAGATAGAATACAATTCCCTAAATCTTGATCAACAATATAAACAGGGTAGTTATTTGGGTTAAGTGGTTCACTTACCATAAATTCCAACCTGGTTTCTTTGTACAAGCAGGTGAATCGTCCTCCAAAAATCAGAATCATGGCGTACGTCATATCGAGTTGGAGGGATCCTCCAACTTTGGCGCCCCAAGACCTGGATAACAGCATGCCATACTTCAGGGGTATGTCAGCACCAACCACATCCATTAGAATTCTCTTCACATGTATCTATGCCAGAATACAGATCTCCATAAGGTCGAGTGATTTTGAGACCAAGTCTATCCATAATCGCTTTAGGAATTACATTGTGAGAGGCTCCAGAATCCAACATGCAATTATGGAGTAGGTGATCGTGCATAGTTAGTGTGATATAGAAAGGGGAAATGGTATCTCTATCACCTTTGAAATGTGGACCAAAAATTATATTAGGCTTGTCATCTTCTAGATTTATCATGTCAGCCTAACTTTCAGTATCTAAAAAATTAATTATTTTAGCAATTTGTTTTCTGTAGATTGGATTTTTTGCCAGTTCGACAAGAGGTATAGGAATTTTGATTTTATTAATTTCATTTTGTAGATTAAAATTTCCCGTTGGTCTATCAAATTTTGTGTTTTGTGCTTCTATCTCTTTCTTTTCAGTTTTATTTTTTTGTGAGGTTTTTTTTTCGGCCATCGGATTATTTTTTTGCCTTGTGTTGATGACTGATGTTTCTGTTGGCTTTTCCTTAGTAGGATATGTTCGAGTAGCTTTGGTTCTAACAGTCTTCTTTTCAGTAGCTTTTGGAACTGTCTCATCTGTTTCCCCCCTTGGCAAGATTTTTTTCGTTGGGGTGGTTGTGACGTTCCTGTATCTAGGCCTTAGATTGTAATTATGGTGGAGTTCATCCATTATGTCATCAACGATTCCTTGATAGGTTGAATCTTCTTTAATCTCCTTGTTCTTGTTATTTTTGGATCTGTATTCTGTTTTTAAGGATTTTTCATAATCTTGTCTTGTTAAATAAGGTTGTTGACAGTCATCACCAAGATTATTTATGTATTCTTCTAACTCCTCAAACTCTTGCATATCTTCTCCTCCTATAAAGTTTTCACTTTTAAAGGGGGCTTGGATTTTTTTATCCTCGTTCTTAATTTGTCTTTGTTGAGTTTGAGGGTTGGGATTCCTTCTGAAATCCTTTCTAGGTAAATGTTCATTCTTTGATTGGTCTAATTACATTCTTGAGATCTTATTCGACAATTATTTAATTATCCTCGCCATGTCATCCATCTTGTCTTTAGAAGACGTACCTGATCCAGAGGGTCCCACTTGGTCTCTGTACCGTCTAGTTTCCCTATTTCCTGTTTCAAACTTGTTTTTTAGCTTACCTGATGCCATCATATTTGATTCAATTTATAAGGCATCATCTTGCATTTTAGTGAGGTCTACTGATCTTCTCTCCCTCAACAACAGGGCAAAATTAGGATCAAAGTCTCCTTCGAAAGTTACTTTCGTTGTGGGTTGGGAAGGTTTGACCTCAGTTAGAATTTTATTGTACAATTTATTAAACCTTTGGGTAAACTCGAGAACTGATTCAGAGTTTTTCTTTCTCAGATCCCCAAATTTGGTTAGATAGTAGATATGGTCTTTCCTTTCTCCCCATTGTTTGATAAAATCATTTTCCAGTTCATCATATGACCATATTGATCCTGCTGCTAGACCTCAGAACTAGGTTCTCACCTATCCTTCAAAGTTATGAACTAGGAGTCTCGAATAAACATCCTCATGTTCAAGACCAAGGATGTCCGTACATTTATCAAAGAAGTTGATGTGTTTGGTTTCAGTTAAATCACCTTCTCCTATGAATTTCGATAGATTTTTCATGTAATTTTTGGGTAGATCGTGGAGAAGAAATGGGAGGACCAAAGGAGCATACCTAGTAGCCACTTTGGCAAAGATTCAAGGGAGTGGTACTTGACCACCTGCTCCTCCTCCCCCAGCACCACCTATGGCTCCACCCCCAGCCCCACCTCCTTCGACCGCAACCATTTTAAATAATTTAGAGGGTGAAACTTGGAGATTATAAGAAAGAGTTTTAAAGGGGTGTGGTAACCCTTCGGTTGGGACTGAATAGGGCAATATGATTTCAAGAAACTGGTCATCAAGGGACAGGAAACTTGAAAAAGAAGGACCTAGAAATCATGGGCTCGTTTCTTCGAACTCACAGGGTGAATATACAAGAGAATCAACAGGAGTCGAGTCAAGGTATATAGTATATTCATCAGAGTTCTGAGAGATGGGAAAATGAACTTCGGGAAGTGAAGAAATGTTAATCGAAGCAAGGAGTGAGATAGATCTTTTACTTCTATAGGTGAAAGGAACAGTTGTAAAATTCTTAGTTTTAAATTTGGGTAAGACCAATCTAGGCTCTAGGGTTTCAATTCGATTGGTGGATAGTTCTTCGCAAAGGAGTGGAGTATTCGACTTTTCAAGTAGATCCTTATTTTTCGACTGTGTGAATTTAGGTTGATAAAGATTATTTTTCGATGAAGCAGTCTCTTTAAGGTATCTTCTTGATTTCAAAATTTTTTTGGGGTCGGATACAAGTGAAGTATGTTTTTCATCTGGATTCTTCCTAGTGTTCTTTTGGTTAAAAGTCAGTTTATTAATCATGGAGTCACCAAGTGAAAGATGAAAGTAGCCTTATAAAGTTTTTAATCTATGTTCACTACTAAAGAAAGAAATTATCAATGTCGTTCCTCCTAGGAAAAATTGTTTCATTTCTTCGTCCCTGACAACGGCGCCAAAAATATTCTATTACAGAGTTTATACTTAAGGCTTTAAAATATAAAGTCTAGGCATCCGAAAAAGGTAGAGGGAGTTAAGGTATAAAATGTATCAGTTACTAAAAAGAAAATCTATGGTTGGTTTCTTAACTGTCTCTGTCTAGCTTCCCAGTGTTCCTGGATGCTTTTATCTCATTCAATTGTTGCCCATGAACATTCTAATTCAACCCAGGTGTTTGTTTTTTGTAAGATAGTGTTAAATAAATTTAAATCAATGCTAGTCTGATCTGAAAGGTCGGGTTCTATATTGGGCCGTCTTGTAACAGGTACAGTCATGAGGGATAAACGTTAAAAAATCTATTACTTTGTTTTCAAGGTTTGCTATTTTTGTTTTAGATTATAAGAGAAAAATTCCCAAACTTAAATTAATAACATAACAGTTTTAGAGGATGTTTCCCATTCCTGAGTCAAATCCGAAAATCATGAAAGTGATGGGAGAAAAACATAAATCTCTTTAAACAATGTGAGGCATCAATCATGGAGGAATATCACTTTGCAACAGGGGAAGAAGAAAGACAAGAGATCTCTAATGAAGAATAAAAATATAGTAATCTAAATAATCTACAGGTCTTGGGCCTGCTAATAGAAAGCACAGAGGAAAAACTGTAAACAATTAGATAACCAAATAACTCTTAACCACAGTAGATGTTGTACTAAATTGCAGTTAAACATTCATCAAAAATGCTTAAGGGAAAGATGTTGAAAATGAAAGTAAAGAGGAGCACATAACTCAGGGTTGACACAATTTGGAATCTCTGTTTGTATTTTCATTAATCATTATAAATGAGAAAACTTCTCTAGTACAATCGGCCGCAAAAAAGCCTTTTCTTAGTCTTACAAAATTATATTTATACAAAGTCACCAATTCTTGACGATTGGTGATTTCCTAACTCTTAGGGGCTAACAGTTACAAAAACACAAACTTGAACCTTTTTCATGGTTATCTTTTATTTCTCTATCATCTTGATAATATGAGTTTACAATATGATACTTCATTTCTTTTTTGAAGTATCTCCTTCTTTTGGTCCGAGACATTCAATACATTTTTCTAGAAAATGCACAAAAAATATAGGAGGCTCTGGTATATCCTTTGCCTCGAACAGATAAAACTTTCTCTGGAGTTTTGGGAATCAGTATTCAAAATCTTTGTCAGCAAACTTCATTGATTGCAATATGCCCATCATTCCCATCACCAATACCATACCAATACCAATACCATACCAATACCAATACCATACCAATACTATACCATACCAATACCAATACCAATACCAATACCATTGCATACCAATACCAATAACATTGCATGATAGCAGTATGCATACCAATACCAATACCAGTACCAATACCATACCATACTAATACCAATACCATTTCATGGAAATGGTATGTATTTTCAATGGTATGCATTAAAATACCATACCAATACCAATACCAATACCATACCATACCAATACCAATACTATACCATACCAATACCTATACAATGACATTGCATACCAATACCAATACCAATACCATTGCCAATACCATTGCATACCAATATAGCCAATACCAATACCAATACCATTGCATACCAATACCAATACCAATACCATACCATACCATACCAATACCAATACCAATACCAATACCATACCATACTATACCAATACCATAATAATACAATACCATACCATACCATACCAATAGAATACCAATACCAATACCATACCATTGCATACCAATAACAATACCAATACCATACCAATATTGTACCATTTCATACCAATATCAATACCATTGCATACCATTGCACGACAATGGTATGCATTGGCAATGATATGCATACCAATACCATACCCATACCAATACCATACCAATATCAATACCATACTATACCATACCAATACAAATACCAATACGATACCATACCAATAGCAATAGTGATACCAATACCAATACCATACCATGCCATACAAATACCAATACCATTGCCATGCCAATATGATACCATACCAATACCAATTCCAATACCATACTAATACCAATACCAATACCACTACCATACCATACCATACAAATACAAATACCAATACCATTCCAATACCAAGACAAATACCAATACCATCACAAATACCAATACCAATACCAATACAAATACCAATACCATACCAAGACCAATAACAGTACCAATACTAGTACCATACCAATACCATACCATTTCATAACAATAGCATACTAGTACCATACTATTGTATACCAATACCAATACCATTGCATACCATTGCACGACAATGGTATGCATTGGCAATGATATGCATACCAATACCATACCAAAACCAATACCAATATGCATTGTCAATACCCTTATGCCTTGCCAATGCCAATACCAATACCATTTCCATTACCATTGCATACCAATGTGGCCAATACCATTGCATACCAATACCAATACCAATACCAATACCATACCAATACTAATACCATACTAATACAAATACCAATACCATTACAAATATCAATACCAATACAAATACCAATACCATACCAATAACAATAAAAATACCAATACCAATACCATACCATTGCATACCAATACCATACCAATACCAATACCAATACCATACCATACCATACAAATACCAATACCAATACCATACCAATACAAATACCAATTGTTGGCCCTTGACCAAGTTTTGGAGATCCTTGGTCAGGATTGACCTATTTTGGGACTTCCACAGGCCGTCGAAGATGGAGCGCAAGTTGAAACAAAGATCGCAGGATTTCGGCTCCTTGTTTAGGAATTTTTGGGTTTTGAGCTTATGTAACGGGTATGGGGATGTCGGCCCATGGGTTTACCCATGCTTAGGCCTCTTTTGTAATGTATAAATAGATATCTAGGCAATGTAAGTAGAGGGTGCCATGCTAAGTGCTAAGATACTAGACACGAAAACTATCTGTGTGATGTTATGCTAAGTGCAAGTGATAGTTGTAAATGCTTCGTGAATACTGTGTGAGGCTTGCAAGGCTAAGTGAAAATGACTATAAGAGATTTTGTAAAGGCTTTGTGTTGCAACCTAGATCGGGGAAGGAGCATCTTGCAGAGTGCACGTAGATCTTTTGTCCTATGCAGAGTAGGATCTTGTGGCCTTGTGCATGTAGATGATTGACAGAAGACAATAAAGAGAAGAAGAGTTGGTGGACTTAGCTCCAAGTTGGGGGTGAACCACGTATATCCTGTGTTGTGGTTGCTTTGTGCATTATGGTTGTTTTATTGTTCATATGATTTACGCTTAGTCTAGTAACGTATGTTTAGATGTATCTGATATGATAGCTTAGTGCTGGGTGATGTAAATAAGTACCAAATCTTATCTATTTTGATGTGCTTAGTGCTTGAATGTGTTGGATCTTGTTGAATATTGCGCTGCACTATAATTAGGGTTTATATGCATTGTAGACAAAGGCTAAATACTAATGAATGACAACTTTTAAGTGCTCTGTTAAGGTGTTGTAATCATAGATCTGTATCCTAGATAGGTTGCAGACATCTGAGTCCTGCAACCACCCCTGCCTCTACCTCGGGTGAGACTTCATCTACTTCGCAGGTGTTGCCGAAAGGTCCGGTAGTTAGGGTTCTGTTGGTACCTTGTTGAAGCATTGAACCCTGGGTCTGCCCCTGTGCCAACAAATGGTTCCACTGTCGGGACCTGAAACTATGATTGTTGGGAACTGAAGAAAAGAAAGCTCTGTGAGTAGATCTTTTTCTTTAGTGCACAGTACTCTACTTGACTTGTGAAGATCTGTGCGTATATTTGTTGCTTTAGTGCGCAATACTCTACTTGAATTGTGAATCTTTGTGCTAAGAAGAGAAGTCCAATCTGAAGAAAAGAGGTAAGATCTTGAAGCTTTGTGCTCTGAGAAAGGTAAGATAAGTGAATTTTTTTTTTCAAGAGTATGGATCTAGGTATGTTTGATAAATTTTGTCCTAGTCTGAAAACTAGGACACAACTAGAAGAAAGAAGGTTTGATATGAGTAGATCTGATAGAAATAATGAAATATATGTTATTCCTATGCATAGAAAGAATGTTTGGACTAACAAATGGATGCAGGATCCTAGGAAGAATTTTTTGCAGGTTAGCTACTATGATCCTAGTACGCATTACAAGAAAGGTTGGGGATCATTTAAGAGAAAGAGAGGATTAACTCTTTGTTACAGTTTCATAAGACCGAGACACCTTGCTAAGGAATGCCCTGGTAGAAGGCCTAGTTGTCTTTGTTGTAAATCTATGGACCATGAAGTTTTGGATTGCCCTATAATGATTGCTAAGGTTGAAAGAATAAATATGAGACAATAAAACCTTGAGTAGGGCCAAGAAACTAAGACCATGGCAGAATCCCAAAAAGAATCAGAGACTTTATTACTACAAATGAAAGAAACCCTGAAAGATCACAGAGATATCAATTTATGAGAGATCCTCAAAGAGAAAGAGTGCATAGAAACAAGAATAGGAGACTTCAACATAGACTGTGTTCTGGATGAGGAAACACAGGTGAATATTATGATAGAAAGAACTTGGGAAATTTTGGGAAAGATTGCTATGATTCCTTCATTGGGAGGAATAGGATTATTTAGAGGAAAGTTGATAACCCTATGTGGAAGACTTACCCAAACATCTATGAGTGCTCATATAACTTCGAAAGAAGAAGAATTTGAGATCATTAAGTTTGTTGAGAACAACACTCCATTTGCTATACTACTAGGAAAAACCTGGATTGAGAAAGATCAGACCCGAAGAAAAGAAGAGTAAGCTCTAGAACAAAAAAAGAAAGAACTAAGAGAATTCATGGCTAAGAGAATAACACACTTACTAGAAGAAATAGAAAACCAGTTGAAGCTACTGAGGACCAAAAATATGGAGGTCGAAGTTGAAAGAACACAAGAAGACTTGAAAAACTTGTTTGTGCAGGAAAGTAGAGCACCTAACCCAGATAGAGAAGAAGTATTGGCCTTGAACCCTGGGAAAGATCGCCAACAATGCAGAGTTACCATGCCGAGCAGAGATAAGAATCATAATGGAAAGAGGAATACCAAGACGCAGATCATAGGAAAGAAGGCTATAAATCTTAGCAAAAAGAAAGCAAAGTTGGAGAAATTAGAGGAAGTTCCAGAGAAGACTTCATAGAAGGAAGGTCTCCATAATTTGAACTTCATCGGAATATCATAGCAGCTCAAATTGGCACTTCACCATGGCAGAGAGATATGATCGTTGGAGGCATTATAATTGTTATATTGACATTCCTGAACGGTTAGAACAACAGCTATGATCAAAAAGCTCGCCATCGGACCATTGGGACCGCGTCGTAGTGAACAAAACGACATTGATGAAGGCCTCTTGTCCATTAGAGGGATCTGTTACATTGTTGTCTACTCATTCCATCGAATGTTGCACCGAGAACACTTTCATTAATTGTACCCGAGCCAACAAGAGAATTCATTGTTACTGTGTTTTTCTTACTGATACTTCGCTGCCTGTTCTATTGCATTGAGAATTCGTTCATCGACCCAAGTTACCTGATTTCGAGCATGCATTTTGGAATAACTCAGTGTCATAGAAAAGTCTGTCGAAGAAGTTCTAATTGACCTTATGGCTAAGAAGGTGATGTCCGTTGGAATTCAGGCTTCATCGACGAGAGGAGTGCAAGCCTCCTTGTCGACTGCTCACGGATCCGGACCATCCTGAGCTGTGACTGAGAAAAGAACCAAGCATCGAGATGACTTGAAAACACGAGGTTAATCCATCCATCATGCCCAACTACATCCTGACTCTGTCTGGTGTGGTGAATCGTGACAATGTTCCTAGGGACTTCGACTACACCTTGGTTACTGTGTACCTCCCGAATGAGATACACACATGCAAACCATAGCTAGATAATACCATGACAATAAATATCAGTGACTTCAACCTAGGGGATCGCAATAACTTTAGCATGCTCATCCCTCACATGTATTTGACTAGGAAGAAGGGGAATAAGTCGAGGATAATCCCCCAACCATGGACTATGGAGCTCGCGCAGTACACTATTTTGAACGTGATGAAAATACCCCATTTTGGAAGGCACCAAGAGGTTAACATGTGCGTTAAGATCCTATTGTTGAGCTTCCATGGTGTCTACCTATGGCTAGACAGACGCATCATCGTCGATCCAACGTTGATCCATCAGATCACCGGATTAAGCATGCAAGGACCAGACCCACAAGACTTTTACCTAGGAAAGGCTACAGATCACGTCCTGGTGCAGAATATTAAAGATACATACGACGATGTGGAGAAGGGGAAATGAGGATAGAAGGTAGCCTCCATCCATAATGGTGCAGTGCACCTTGCTTTACAGTTGATTGATGGTAATATAGTCTGGAAGAACAGACCCACGCAGGTCACAGGGTTTGTTGTTGACCTCACAGGAAAATGCGTGGAGGGGCTACAAATGAACTAGGAAAAGTACTTAGTTAACTTGTTAGACCAAGACTATCATGAAGCTCAGGATCAGGGCTATGAGTTCCATTTTAGTTGGCTACTAATATTCATCACGTTCATTGCTTGGGATATGTTGAAAGGTGAGACTTTCCCTGAAATAGATCCATTCAAACCTAGCCACGAAGTTCACCATGCTCTGGTATTCGATCGATATGGGAAAACAATGGCATTCAAACATGATGTTCCACACCTACTACCTGCAGTTAAAGAGGGCTATTGAGGTTGTCCCTCATATGGCGTCGAACACCCTGCACAGGTTCAGGACATTTGTGAATTTCCACACAAACAGAGATTTTATCTATATCACTACGTGTGGAGACGAAAACAAAGAAGTACTATAGATTTATTACAAAATCACAGAGGAGGACCTAGAAGAAATAACTAAGGAATGGCCTACAAAGCTCCTTATCCCTATTGACCCTGCAGAATTTTCTGATCCTGAACAAATCGGAAGCCCTGTGGTCACTCGCGAAGGGTATGATACACCTAGAACTAGTAGAAGGAAGAAGACAGAAGAGGTACAGAAGTTGAACAACGCATCTGAAGAGACTTCTTCAGAATCACCTAGTGGAGGAGGTGATGACGAAGTAGACAAAGAAGAGAACAATGGAAAATAAGATCAGCAGAAGTAAGGTGAAGTAACACCACCACAGAATCCCCCTTTTGACGCAGAGTTGTCTAATAAAAGAAAGGTTTCTCCCATGAAACCCACATTGTGGAAGAAGTGAAAAGCTAGTAAGACCAAGCTGCAGACTATGCTCATGCTTGATGACTTCGACTTTATCATCGCAGTTGTATGAGATGCCTCAGAAGATCTTTTACAGAGAAATGAATCTAATAAAGATACCATGTATGAAAGAATTGAAGCAGAACGACGAGGGGTACAACAGGCCCTTCACTCCAGCCGCGTGGTGTCCACTGCACCCCCTCCATCAAAAGAAACAAAGTTGGGAGATGAGCCTACCCAACTCCATAGACTAGCCGATGTGACCAAAGCTTGCTTTCGTCATGCATAGGAAGAAACAGAACATGCCACAGTGGCCCTGAAGCAAGCACAAGAGGAAGTCATAGAGAAACGTCAAGTTGCGCAGCAGGAGAAGGACGAACTCCAAATAAAGTTTGAAGAGGAGAAAGCGCATATCCAGCATGAGAAAGAACAACTACTCATGGAGTAGATTGGAGTAAAAGAAGTAGTCAGCAGAGCACTTCACTCTGTGACGGGCTTAGATAAAAAGGAGGAAGACCTAGTGGAGAATCAAGTAACGTAGCTTGATGAAGCCATTCAACAACTTCAATAGAGAATAACAGATCTAGAGCTACAAACAGTACCAAGAGCTTCGTAGGACATGCGAGACCAAAGAGAATCCACTGCTCAGATCACAGTTGAGAGGATTAGAGCATTAGCTTTGGAAGGTAAACAACTTAGTAGTAGAAGTGCACAGACTTACGAGCGACTTACTGAGGACCCTAAACTGAAGACACTGGAGTCACAACTCTAGGAGGAAAAGAAGCAAGAGACAACAATACAGGCGTAGTTGAAGCTCCTATTAGCAGTTGAGAGAATGAAAATATCCCAGGAATAGCGCACTTCTCAACAGTAGGTCCATACCATATAGAGCAAAGTCATGAAAGTGACTCAGAGGCTCCAGCCAGTCCATAACGAAGCTTGCCAACTGTTTAAGGAGATTGAAGGCCAAGGAGCAGAGATGGAACAAGTACTCATTTCAGTAGAACAATTCTTAGAGGGACCCATGAATGAGGTAGTTATTCAAGAGTTCACCAAGTAGGAGGTCTTGGCAAAGCAGTAGGCCGAAGCAACTCGAGCCAAGATCGAGGCATTTGAGGCAGAATTACCCAAAGCAAAGTGACTCGAGATGATTCATAGGTGATTCTTGGGGGCCTTTTGGCCCTTGACCAAGTTTTGGATATCCTTGGTTAGGTATGACCTATTTTGGGACTTCGACAGGCTATCGAAGGTGGAGTGCAAGTCAAAGCGAAGATTGCGGGATCTCGGCTCCTTATTTAGTGTTTTTTGGGTTTTTGGCTTATGTAACGAGTACGAGTATGTTGACCCATGGGTTTACCCATGCTTAGGCCTCTTTTTTAATGTATAAATAGATAGCTAGGAAATGTAAGTAGAGGATGCCATGCTAAGTGATAAGACACTAGAGACAATAACTATGTGTGTGATGTTATGCTAAGTGCAAGTGATAATTGTAAATTCTTCGTGCATACTATGTGAAGCTTGCAAGGATAAGTGAAAGTGATTGTGTAAAGGATTTGTATTGTAACCTAGATTGGGGAAGGAGGATCTGGTGGAGTGCACATAGATATTATTTCCTGTGCAGAGTAGGATCTTGTGGCCCTGTGCATGTAGATTATTTATAGAAGACAATAAAGAGAAGAAGATTTGGTGGACATAGCCCCGAGATGGGGGTGAACCACGTATATCTTGTGTTGTGGTTGCTTTGTGCATTATGGTTGTTTTATTATTCATATGATTTATGCTTAGTGCAATAATGTATGTTTAGATGTATCTAATATGATAGCTTAGTGCTTGGTGATGTAAATAAGTACCAAATCTGATCTATTTTTATGTTCTTAGTTCTTGAATGTGTTGGATCTTGTTGAATATTGCATTGCGCTGTAATTAGGGTTTATCTGTGCTGTAGACAAAGGCTAAATACAAATGAATGACAATTGCTAAGTCCTCTGTTAAGGTGTTGTAATCACAAATCTATGTCCCAGCTAGGTTGCAGACATCTGAGTCCTGCAACGACCCCTTCCTCTACCTCGAGTGAGACTTCATCTGCTTCATAGGTGTTACCGAAAGGGCCGATAGTTAGGGTTTTGTTGGTGCAATGTTGAATCGTTGAACCCTGGGTCTTCCCTTGTGCCAACACCAATACCATTACAAATACCAATACCAATACAAATACCAATAGCATACCAATACCAATAATAATACCAATACCAATACCATACCATTTCATACCAATACCATACCAATACCATACCATTGCATACCAATACCAATACCATTGCATAACAATACCATTTCATACCATTACATGACAATGGTATGCATTAGCAATGATATGCATACCAATACCATACCAATACCATACCAAAACCAAAACCAATATGCATTGCCAATACCAATACCATACCAAAACCAATACCAATATGCATTGCCAATACCCTTATACCTTACCAATACCAATACAAATACCATTTCATGCCAATAACAATACCAATACCATTGTATACCAATACCATACCAATACCAATACCATACCATACCATACCAATACCATACTAATACAATACCATATCATACCATACCAATAACATACCAATACCAATATCATACGATACCATACCAATAACATACCAATACCATATTATTGCATACCAATAACAATACCAATACCATACCAATACCATACCATTGCATACCATTACCAATACAATTGTGTACCATTGTACAACAATGGTATGCATTGGAAATGATATGCATACCAATACCATACCAATATCAATACCATACTATACCATACCAATACCAATAGCAATACGATACCATACCAATACCATACCAATACCATACCATACAATGCCATACCATACAATGCCATACCAATACCAATACCATACCATACCAATACCAACACCAATATCATTGCATGGAAATGGTATGCACTGGCAATGATATGCATACCAATACCATACCAATACCAATACCATACCATACCATACCATACAAATACCAATACCAATACCATACCAATACCATTGGCAATGGTATGCATTGGAAATGATATGCATACCAATTCCATACCAATACCAATACCATACCATACCAATACCAATACCAATACCAATAATATACCATACCAATGGCAATGCCAATACCAATACCATACCATTGAATACCAATAGCAATACCATACCAATATCATACCATTGCATACCAATACCATTGGCAATGGTATGCATTGGCAATGATATGCATACCAATACCATACCAATACCAATACCAATACAATATCATACCATACCAATACCAATACCAATACCAATACCATAGTGAAAAACCCCTAACAAAGTGTTCTTGAAAACCAACCTCATCTTTAGAAATTGCATTATGCCTCATTGACCAAAACCCTAGTGCCGGAGATACTCCAACAAATGGTTTTTCGGTCGATGGAATGATAGCGTAGGGGCACCACCAGCTGAAAATTGGTTCTCTTAATCCAATGCAACTGACGGTTCGTGCATCAGATTCTCATTTTGAGTTTTATCACGAGTTGCAACTTGCCTCCTCAAGCCATTTAGAGACATGTGGTCAATTTGATCCAGGGGCATAAAATACAAACTTAGTAGCATAACTAACTTTTGTAAGCTCCCGCAAGTCTATTTTTCCAATGCCCACATGACTACACTAGCAAAAAACACCCAAAACAGTGTTCTTGAAAATCAACCTCCTCTTCAGAAATTGCACTACGCCTCATTGACCAAAACCCTAGTGTTGGAGATACTCCAACAAATGGTTTTTTGGTCGACGAAATGAGAGCGTAGGAGCCCCAATAGATGAAACCCAGTGCTCCAAATCCAATGAAACTGACAGTTCGTGCATTTGAGTGTCGGTTTTATTTTTACTGATAGTTGCAACTCACCTCCTCAAGCCATTCAAGGACATGTGGCCAATTTTGGTCTGGGGGCATAAAATCCAAACCAAGCAGCATAATGGAGTTTTGTAAGCTCCTGCAAGTCTATTTTTCCAAGGCCCATGTGACTACAATAGCAAAAAACGCCCGACATAGTGTTCTTGAAAATTGACCTCATCTTTAGAAATTGCACTATGCCTCATTGACAAAAACCCTAGTGATAGAGATACTCCAACAAATGGTTTTTTGGCCGATGAAATGATAGCCTAGGGGCCCCGCTAGCTGAAACCTAGTGCTCTTAATCTAGTGCAACTGATAGTTCATGCATATGAGTCCCAGTTTGAGTTTTATCGTGAGTTGCAACTCACCTCCTCAAGCCATTTAGGGATATGTGGTCAATGTTGGCATGTTTTACAGATAATATATGTTTGTCATTGATGGCAAGTACAGCAGCGATGATGACTTGAGTACAAGAAGGATGTGCCAGGCGGGCACCAAAAGTATTTTGGGAAGAAGATGCAGAGCTAGCTCAACAAGATCAGAGTATGTAGTGATGGATCTCATTGATATTTCCTGATGAACGTCAAATCTAAGCCCGTGGTCCAATCGACGTTGGATCCAAGAAAATCTGCATGCTCTTTAATGAGCAAGGTGAAATGCGAAATCCCGAAAACCTGAAACAGACACATTATTCAAAGTAATGGATACTGGGACTTCGGATACCAGGAGATGGAGAAGTCAAAGACTCTCAACATCAGGAGTCTCGAAGTGCCGAAATGCGAAATCCCGAAAAACCCGAAACAAGTGCATCACTCGAAGTAATGGATACCGGGATTTCAAATACTAGGAGATAGAGATGTTAAAGACTCTCGTCATCAGGAGTCCCAAAAACGCGAAATGCGAAATGGCAAAATGATCTAAGCCATTGGATCAGGGTGTGATCTAGATCGTCAGATCCAGGAGGTGAATGTGACAAACCACGTCAGCAAACCACATCAGCTAAGGACATGTGACACAATTAGGCAGTGACAAGTGTCAAGCTGATTCAACATTTCAGACACATGTAAGTCACGAATCAGAGTGCCACATGGCAGCTATCCAACACGTGTCAATCCATGTGTGACGTCAGCAAGTCTACATCACACCAGGATTTCGGTTACCAGGAGTTGGAGGAATAAAGAGTGAAGACTCTTCATCTCAGGAGTCCCGAAATCGCAAAACCCGAAGTCACGAAATGCCAATTCCCCGAAAAGAAAAACATCGAAATACCGTCAACCATCCATCTTAGTGGGTTATGTGAGCCGTCAGATCACCAAGGGTTGTGGACCATTGACTGGCATAAAGAAGGCCTGTGAAGTGTCGAAATCATGACAAGATCGGGACCATTGGGTCCATAGGACACGTGGCGAAAGATCATCATTTTTCTGACTGGAGAGTCAAAGGAACGGGGTCCCCTAACCTCTCGAATTCGCGATATGAGAAATCGCAAAACATTCTCAGCCGTGAATTCAAGGTTTGATCTGGACCGTTGATCCAATTTTTTTTGGAGTATCGGATATCGTGAAATGGAGGGGTCAAGGCTCAAGACTTTTTTCATCATAAGAATGTTGAAATTGTGATATGCAAAATCGCGAAGAGATCTGGACCGTCGAATTGTCAGGAGTGTGAACCATTGATCCGACTCCATTTCGTAGTTTCGGATACTAGAACTTGGAGGTGTCAAGAACACTTCACCACAGGGACGTCGAAGTCCCAAAATGCGAAATTGAAATATGCAGTTTCGAACTAGCCATTGGTCACTGCCTTTGGTCATGTGGGGGAAGGAGCTAGTACAAACAAGATCCTTTTTCGAGTTTCGGGGATCAAGACATGGAGTGTAACAAATCTATACCCCAGGGATCCCAAAATACCGAAATGTGAAATGCCGAAATGAACGCAAGATTTAGAGAAGTTAATCCAACAGTGCAAATGAAACTAAAGAAGATTGGAGGGCTACTGTTGCACTTCTCAGAGTAACCGCTAGAAACCACTGATGGTTTTTGCTAGAGGACTTGAAGACACTTCGGGGTGATTGAAAGAGAAGGTGAAGAGTCTCAAGGGATCGGCCAGTAGAAAAAAGACTGTTTATGGAGGCAATTGACAACGGGATGAGCGTTGGAGCCTGTAACTGCAACATAATAGTTGAGCTCGACTATAACAGAAGATGAAGAATCTCAACTGATGGTGAGGCGAAGGAATTTGATTATGAAACTCAGTAATGATTGACAGATGGCATGAACCAATAGAGAAGTTGAAGAGTTTCCATAATGAACAGGCAGAGCACTCAACATGTAGAGGATGCAGAACCATGGGATACAGAGCATGCACAAGATGCACAGGGAGTATAAGAATGGGGAACAAAGAAGAGATTGTGTTGTTGATGTTGCGAGTGATGCATGTGTAAAGAAGGAGGTGGAGTGCAGTAGTTGAAACATACAAAAGACAAATAGTGCATTGAAGAGGAATGGCGCACAGAGTACAAAAGATAGAAGAACAAAAAGTGCAAGGAGGAGGTGCAGGATGACAGTGAGGCAGACAGAGAAACAAAATCTTGCAGAACAGTGAAGAGACCGGTAAGTTGTTGTTGAACATTATATCACTGTAATAAGTTTCAGTAACACATTTTAATAAAACAAGGTGCTAGGGAGGACTGGTGTCCTCAGAGGTTCAAGTGGGTGCTTGAACACAGGGATTTGGTGTTTCCTTCTAGTTGGTGCTAGAGAAACCAGGGAGTTGGTGCTTCCTTCTAGTTGGTGCTAGAGAATCCATGGAGTTGGTGCTTCCTTCTAGTGGGTGCTAGAGAAAACAGAGAGTTGGTGCTCTTAGAAAGATGGAGCTTGCAAAAACAAAGTTTGTAGCCTCACAATGAGTAGGTGCTCATATGTATGATAATGTAAAGAATGTAAATAATACTTATCATATAAAGAAGAAGAGGTTTTTACCCTGTATGGGTTTCCTCATGAAAGATCTGTCTCTATTTTTCTCATATATGTGACTGATGTTGAATGCGCCATTGTTTATTTCCCTACATTATTGTGATCATCATTGAGTGCCTTGTAAAGATTTTAAAAGAAGCATAATTGTTTAAGCATGGTAACAACTGATTCACCCCCCCCTCTCAGTTGTACAACAGTCAATTTGGCCCGGGGGCATAAAATCCAAACCGAGTAGCATAACGAACTTCGGTAAGCTCTCACAAGTCTATTTGGCCAAGGCCCATGTGACTACACTAGCCAAAAAGACTCGATACAGTGTTCTTCAAAATCAACCTCCTATTCAGAAATTGCACTATGCCTCATTGACCAAAACCCTAGTGTTGGAGATACTCCAACAAATTGTTTTCTGGTCAACGAAATGATAGAGTAGGAGTCGCAATAGTTGAAACCAGGTGCTATGGATCCAATGAAACTGACGGTTCTTGCATCCAAGTCCCAGTTTGAGTTTTATCGATAGTTGCAACTCGCCTCCTCAAGCCATTTAAGGACATGTGGAAAATTT
>JASDQU010439885.1:4766-25737 GCA_032191745.1 Picea mariana | reverse complement strand
ATATATATATATATATATTATATTTTCGTTTCAAAAAATGACTCTTTGTATTTATAGTAAAAAATAAAACTTACCTAATGAAATATAAGTATAAACAAGTTGCAAAAACAAAACGATATATACAATGAGAGTTCAGAAAGATATTACTGGATAAAGTGCTTAAGGTACCGCCCATTGACAGGGGCGTTGAGAATCTTTCCATCGATATTTTCTAATAAAAAGGCATTTTTTCCCTTAGAGGCTGAAATCTTGTATGGGCCACACCAGATCTGATCAAACTTACCATGTTTACTGGCATCTTCTTTCCTGGCTTACCATTTTAGGACCAAATCACCAGGGAGGAATTCTCTGTCTTTTGCTTTTTGGTCAAATAGAGCTTTCATATTATCTTGATATCTTTGTAATTTTGCATCTACTTCAGCCCTATTTTGTTGAAATTCAATCAGCTGGTTTATCCTCCTGGTAATGTCATTCAGTTCTTCATTTGAGTCTTGCCAGAGTTTCACTACTAGCAGTGCTAGATTTATTGGTAAAATGACGTCAGTACCATATATCATCTGAAATGGAGACATCCCAATTGACCTTTTGGTACCTATCCTGTTATCCCATAAAGCATATTTTAAATGCACATGACATGCTTTCTTATTTTCGGTCAAAACCGTCTTAATTATAGTAATCAAACTTTTGTTATATGACTCAGCTAGACTGTTACCCTATGGATAGTAAGTCATGGAATGTCCTAGCACAATATTATATTTTTGGAAAAATCTTATCATGGCCATGGACTTGAAGGCCTGAGCATTATCAGTCACTATTTTTCGAGGACAGCCAAATCTGGATAAAATATTTTCCTCCAAAAAACTAATCACTACCGAGTTAGTTGTGTTTCTCATAGGAATAGCTTCCACCCATTTGGTGAAATAATATGTAGCAGTTAGAATCCATTTGTGTTGAGCGCTCGAGTGTGGATGAATTTCTCCAATGAAGTAAAGACCCCATTGCTGAAATGGAGCTTTAGTTTTAACTAGAACTAAAGGTAAAGTTTGGAATTTTTTCTTGCCTATAAACAACTGACAATGATTAAAAGTTCGGACATTAGTGTTCACATCCATGAATAATTTGGGCTAGTAATACCCATCTCTTAGGATTTTATAAGTCATTTCTCCCCAAGCATGGTGTCCTCCGCACACTCCCTCGTGGAATTCATCTATAACCTTTTTTGTTTTGGTTTCTACTAAGCATCTCAGTAGGAAACCAAGGGGGTCCTTCCAATATAAATTACCATCTATAATACAATATTTTACAGCATGCAATTTTAATGTCCTAGCCTTTAATGGGGTTAATTCGCTAGGGCACTGAAGGGTTAGTAAATAAGAGACAATATCGTGGTACCACACTGAAGAAGAGAATTTGGGTAGAATTTTGGTTGTGGATGCAGCAACATTGAGTTCATCTATCTCAAAAATTCCTTCATTTTCTTCCATATGGTTTATCCCGAGTTCTTTCAAATTTGATTCAGCCATGAATTGAGCTAAACCCTAACCTTTAATAATCTTAGTTGGTTTAACTTCTAGATCAAATTCCTGGATTTTGGCTAACCATCTACCTCTCCTTCCATCACTATCAAGCTGAACCAGTATATCCTTAACAAAACTTGTAGGCACATAAGCAATGATCTTTGAGTGAAGTACGTAATTTTGGAAGGATTTGAGAGCTTTCACCATTTCATAAGATTTTTTTTCCAATATGTCATATTTCAAATCTGCATCTCTGAGACTTTTACTAAAAAATGCAATAGGCTGCTCAAAACCCTCATCATTTTTCTGTAACAATACAGTTGCAATAGTGTGTTCATAGGTAAAAGAAAAAATCTGAAACTCCTTTGTATAATCTGGGCTCACCAGGACTGGTGCTTCACTTATCACTCTCTCGATACATTGAAAAGAGGCTTTGTATTCATTTGTCCACTTCACCTCGTTGTCTTTCTTAATCATATCTATAATCAGTTTTACGATTTCAGCAAAGTTAGGGATGAATCTTCTCAAGAAATTTATTTTTCCTAAAAAAGACTGAATTTCTTTTACATTTCTAGGAATATTTATAGTATCTATTGCCTGGATCCTTTTTGGGTCGATTTTGATTCCATCCCTAGACACTATATGACCCAATATTTTACCTTCTTGCATTATGAAATGATATTTCTTGGGATTTACTGACAAACCAAATTTGCGACATTTCTTGAAAGTTTGCTTGAGGTGTACTAAATGTTCTGCATCAGATTTAGAAAAAACAATTACATCATCAAGATAAATAACAACAAAATGATCTCTTTCACCAACAAAGGCGATATCCATAGCTGTTTGGAAGGTTTCTCCTGCATTCATTAAACCAAAAGGCATTTTTTCATACATAAAGGTACCCCAAGGGGTACTGAAAGCAGTTTTTTCTTTGTCATCTTGATGCACCGCAATTTGATTGTAGCCTGAAAATCCATAAATTATAGACATTATGTTATCTCCAATTACTTTCTCTAAAATGTGATCCATCTTAGGCAATGGATAATTGTCCTTAAGCGATGATTGGTTCAGATTTCTGAAAAATACACAGTTTGATTTCACCGTTTTTCTTTCTTAGTGGGACTAAATTTGCTACCCACTCAGAGTATCTCAGTGGGACGATGATCTTGGCATCTAAGAGTTTCTTCACTTCTTTCTCTATTACTGGCAGCAGCACGGGGTTTATATGCCGGAGCTTCTACCTAAAAGGTTTGACACCTTGTTTCAGAGGGATTTTATGTTCCATTATAGTAGTGTCATAGGTTCTCAATTCATCGTAGGACCAAGAAAAAACATCTTTACACTATTTACACAACTTGGCATACTTATTTTTAATTTCAAGAGAAAGATACTTAGATAATTTTACCAATCTAGGATCTTCGTTAGTACCTATATCACAATCTTCAACCTCTTCTGGCTGAGGCCATAAAGTGGATTTCACAGGGATGTCATTGTGATTAAATAACCTTTCTAAGGAGATCAGACCTTTGGGGATTTGACTATTTTTCAATACAAGCATGCAATGATTTGCAATTTTGTCTTGAAACTCTTGGGGATCCTCCCCTTCCTGCATGATCCAAGCAGGATCATTCTAATCTTCCTGGTCGACATGTGTTTCAACAAACTCATCTACCATTTCTAGAAATTTTTTGGGCTATTCATCATCCTCAAAAACTTGCCAATGTTTTGTGTTATTCGGTATCGAGGCCCTATGTCTCATCTCTATATGGTATTTAAGTTTGAAAACCGTTGGAGGTGTGAAGGTTGAGGCTACTTTAGCTAGCGAATCAGCTCGTTGATTTTCATCCCTAGGGATGTAATGAAATTTAACTGATGAAAAAAAGTTCTCAATCAAATACCAATCATAGTTCCTATAAGCTCTCAACCTCGATTTCTTAGCCCAGTATTGACAATTGATTTGTTTTATGATTAGTTCAGCATCACTGTAGACTTATAAGTTTTTGGTCTTTAATTTTCTGGCAGCTTCTAATCCTAGGACTAGAGCCTCATATTCACAAACATTGTTAGTATAATCAATGTCCCATTATAGTCTATAAGAAAAATTTATGATGAACTCATCATTGGGTTCCACGAACAACACTCCAGCTCCTGCTCCTTCACAAGATGAAGCACCGTCAAAAAACATTTTCCAAACTCCTGAACTATATACATCTTTATTTATTTCTTCTTCTTTTTTCTTTTATGTACAACTTTCTTCTATACATACATCAATATCATCATCAATAGATAGAATACAATTCCCTAAATCTTGATCAACAATATAAACATGGTAGTTATTTGGGTTAAGTGGTTCACTTACCATAAACGCCAACCTGGTTTCTCTGTACAAGCGGGTGAACTGTCCTCCAAAAATTAGGATCATGGCGTACGTCATATCGAGTTGGAGGGATCCTCCAACTTTGGCGCCCCAAGACCTGGATAACATCATGCCATACTTCAGGCGTATGGCAACGCCAACCACATCCATTAGAACTCTCTTCACAAGTATCTATGCAAGATTAAACACTAAATCTTTTATCATACCTATACATTTGAATTTTCTCGAATCAAATGAATACAGATCTCCATAAGGTCGAGTGATTTTGAGACCAAGTCTATCCATAATGGCTTTAGGAATTACATTGTGAGAGGCTCCAGAATCCAACATGCAATTATGGAGTAGGTGATCGTGCATAGTTAGTGTGATATAGAAAGGAGAAATGGTATCTCTATCACCTTTGAAATGTGGACCAAAAATTATATTAGGCTTGTCATCTTCTAGATTTATCACATCATCCTGACTTTCAGTATCTAAAAAATTAATTATTTTAGCAATTTGTTTTCTGTAGATTGGATTTTTTGCCAGTTCGACAAGAGGTATAGGAATTTTGATTTTATTAATTTCATTTTCTAGATTAAAATTTCCCGTTGGTCTATCAAATTTTGTGTTTTGTGCTTCTATCTCTTTCTTTTCAGTTTTATTTTTTTGTGAGGTTTTTTTTTCGGCCACTGGATTATTTTTTTTCCTTGTGTTGATGACTGATGTTTTTGTTGGATTTTCCTTAGTAGGATATGTTCCAGTAGCTTTGGTTCTAACAGTCTGCTTTTCAACAGCTTTTGGAACTGTCTCATCTATTTCCCTTCTTGGCAAGATTTTTTTCGATGGGGTGGTTGTGACATTCCTATATCTAGGCCTTAGATTTTAATTATGGTGGAGTTCATCCATTATGTCATCAACGATTCCTTGATAGGTTGAATCTTCTGTAATCTCGTTGTTCTTGTTATTTTTGGATCTGTATTCTGTTTTTAAGGATTTTTCATAATCTTGTCTTGTTAAATAAGGTTTTTGACAGTCATCACCAAGATTATTTATGTATTCTTCTAACTCCTCAAACTCTTTCATGTCTTCTCCTCCTATAAAGTTTTCACTTTTAAAGGGGGCTTGGATTTTTTTATCCTCATTCTTAATTTGTCTTTGTTGAGTTTGAGGGTTGGGATTCCTTCTGAAATCCTTTATAGGTAAATGTTTGTTCTTTGATTGGTCTAATTACATTCTTGAGATCTTATTCGAAAATTATTTAACTATCCTCGCCATGTCATCCATCTTGTCTTTAGAAGACGTACCTGATCCAGAGGGTCCCACTTGGTCTCTGTACCATCTGGTTTACCTATTTCCTGTTTCAAACTTGTTTTTTAGCTTACCTGATGCCATCATATTTGATTCAATTTCTAAGGCATCATCTTGCATTTTAGTGAGGTCTACTGATCTTCTCTCCCTCAACAACAGGGCGAAATTAGGATCAAAGTCCCCTGCGAAAGTTACTTTCATTGCGGGTTGGGAAGGTTTGACCTCGGTTAGAATTTTATTGTACAATTTATTAAACCTTTGGGTAAACTCGAGAATTGATTCAGATATTTTCTTTCTCAGAGCCCCAAATTTGGTTAGATAGTAGATATGGTCTTTCCTTTCTCCCCATTGTTTGATAAAATCATTTTCCAGTTCATCATATGACCATATTGATCCTGCTGCTAGACCTCAGAACTAGGTTCTCACCTATCCTTCAAAGTTCTGAACTAGGAGTCTTGAATAAACATCCTCATGTTCAAGACCAAGGATGTCCGCAAATTGATCAAAGAAGTTGATGTGTTTGGTTTCAGTTAAATCACCTTCTCCTGTGAATTTCGACAGATTTTTCATGTAATTTTCGGGTAGATTGTGGAGAGGAACTGGGAGGACCAAAGGAGCATACCTAGCAGCCACTTTGGAAAATATTCGAGGGAGTGGTACTTGACCACCTACTCCTCCTCCCCCAGCACCACCTATGGCTCCACCCCCATCCCCACTTCCTTCGACCGCAACCATTTTAAATAATTTAGAGGGTGAAACTTGGAGATTATAAGGAAGAGTTTTAAAGGGGTGTGGTAACCCTTCGGTTGGGACTGAATAGGGCAATATGATTTCAAGAAACTGGTCATCAAGGGACAGGAAACTTGAAAAATAAGGACTTGAAAATCGTGGGCTCATTTCTTCGAACTCACAGGGTGAATATACAAGAGAATCAACAGGAGTCGAGTCAAGGTATATAGTATATTCGTCAGAGTTATGAGAGATGGGAAAATGAACTTCGGGAAGTGAAGAAATGTCAATCGAAGTGGGGAGTGAGATAGATCTTTTACTTCTATAGGTGAAAGGAACAGTTGTAAAAGTCTCAGTTTTAAATTTGGGTAAGACCAATCCAAGCTCTAGGGTTTCAATTCGATTGGTGGATAGTTCTTCGCAAAGGAGTGGAGTATTCAACTTTTCAGGTAGATCCTTATTTTTCGACTGTGTGAATTTAGGTTGATAAATATTATTTGTCGATGAAGCAGTCTCTTTAAGGTATCTTCTTGATTTCAAAATTTTTTCTGGGTCGAATACAAGTGAAGTATGTTTGTCATCTGGATTCTTCCTAGTGTTCTTTCGGTTAAAAGTCAGTTTATTAATCGTGGAGTCGCCAAGTGAAAGATGAAAGTAGCCTTATAAATTTTTTAATCTGTGTTCACTACCAAAGAAAGAAATTATCAATGTCGTTCCTCCTAGGAAAAATTGTTTCATTTCTTCATCCCCGACAATGGCGCCAAAAATATTTTTTTACAAAGTTTATACTTAAGGCTTTAAAATATAAATTCTAGGCATGTGAAAAAGGTAGAGTGAGTTAAGGTATAAAATGTATCAGTTACTAAAAAGAAAATCTATGGTTGGTTTCTTAACTATCTCTGTCTAGTTTCCCAGTGTTCCTGGATGCTTATATCTCATTCAATTGTTTCCCATGAACGTTCTAATTCAACATGGGTGTTTTTTTTTTTGTAATATAGTGTTAAATAAATTTAAAGCAATGCTAGTCTGATCTGAAAGGTCGGGTTCTATATTGGGCCGTCTTGTAACAGGTACAGTCATGAGGGATAAAGGTTAAAAAAGATATTACTTTGTTTTCAAGGTTTGCTATTTCTGTTTTAGATTATAAGAGAAAAAATTCCCAAACTTAAATTAATAACATAACAGTTTCAGAGGATGTTTCCCATTCCTGAGTCAAATCCGAAAATCATGAAAGTGATGGGAGAAAAACATAAATCTCTTTAAACAATGTGAGGCATCAATCATGGAGGAATCTCACTTTGCAACAGGGGAAGAAGAAAGACAAGGGATCTCTAATGAAGCATAAAAATATAGTAATCTGAATAATCTACAGGTCTTGGGCCTGCTAATAGCAAGCACAGAGGAAAAACTGTAAACAATTAGATAACCAAATAACTCTTAACCACAGTAGATGTTGTACTAAATTGCAGTTAAACATTCATAAAAAATGCTTAAGGGAATGATGTTGAAAATGAAAATAAAGAGGAACACATAACTTAGGGTTGACAAAATTTGGAATCACTGTTTGTATTTTCATTAATCATTGTAAATGAGAAAACTTCTCTATTACAATCGGACGCAAAAAATCCTTTTCTCAGTCTTACGAAATTATATTTATACAAAGTCACCAATTATTGACAATTGGTGATTTCCTAACTCTTAGGGGCTAACAGTTACAAAAAGACAAACTTGAACCTTTTTCATGGTTATCTTTTATTTCTCTATCATCTTGATAATATGAGTTTACAATATGATACTTCATTTCTTTTTTGAAGTATCTCCTTCTTTTGGTCCAAGACATTCAATACATTTTTCTAGAAAATGCACAAAAAATATAGGAGGCTCTAGTATATCCTTTGCCTCAAACAGATAAAACTTTCTCTGGAGTTTTGGGAATCGGCATTCAAAATCTTTGTCAGAAAACTTAATTGATTGCAATATGCCCATCATTCCCATCACCAATACCATACCAATACCAATACCATACCAATACTATACCATACCAATACCAATACTATACCAATACTATACCATACCAATACCAATACCAATACCAATGACATTTCATGGAAATGGTATGCATACCAATACCAATACCAGTACCAATACCATACCATACTAATACCAATACCATTTCATGGAAATGGTATGTATTTGCAATGGTATGCATTAAAATACCATACCAATACCAATACCAATACCATACCATACCAATACCAATATTATACCAGACCAATACCTATACAATGACATTGCATACCAATACCAATACCATTGCATACCAATATAGCCAATACCAATACCAATACCATTGCATACCAATACCAATACCAATACCAATACCATACCATACCATACCAATACCAATACCAATACCAATGCCATACCATACTATACCAATGCCATAATAATACAATACCATACCATACCATACCAATAGAATACCAATACCAATATTGTACCATTTCATACCAATATCAATACCATTGCATACCATTGCACGACAATGGTATGCATTGGCAATGATATGCATACCAATACCATACCCATACCAATACCATACCAATATCAATACCATACTATACCATACCAATACAAATACCAATACAATACCATACCAATAGCAATACCAATACCATACCAATACCAATACCAATACCATACCATGCCATACAAATACCAATACCATTGCCATGCCAATATGATACCATACCAATACCAATACCAATACCATACTAATACCAATACCAATACCATACCATACAAATACAAATACCAATACCATTCCAATACCAAGACAATTACCAATACCATCACAAATACCAATACCAATACAATTACCAATACCATACCAAGACCAATAACAGTACCAATACCAGTACCATACCAATACCATACCATTTCATAACAATACCATACCAATACCATACCATTGCATACCAATACCAATACCATTGCATACCATTGCACGACAATGGTATGCATTGGCAATGATATGCATACCAATACCATACCAATACCATACCAAAACCAATACTAATATGCATTGTCAAGACCCTTATGCCTTGCCAATGCCAATACCAATACCATTTCTGTTAATGTTTATGCCATTATTATAGTTCTTTGCATTTCATAAGATAAGAGCATAATAAGANATAATAATGACATGATTAATCCACAATGGGGATTTAATCCAATAATAATAATGACATGATTAATCCACAATGGGGATTTAATCCAATAACAAAATAATAATAAGAATGCTCTTCGCAGTTACATTATTTCAACAATTTCCAATACCATTGCATACCAATATGGCCAATACCATTGCATACCAATACCAATACCAATACCATAGCATACCAATACTAATACCAATACCATACCATACCATATCAATACCAATACCAATATCAATACCATACCAATACCATACCATACCATACCATACCATACCAATATCATACCATACCAATATCATACCATACCATGCTAATAACATACCAATACCAATACCAATACCATATCGATAACAATACCAATACCATACAAATACCATATCATTGCATACCAATACTGACACAATTGCATACCATTTCATCGTAATGGTATGCATTGGCAATGATATGCATACCAATACCAATACCATACCAATATAAATTCAATACTATACCATACCAATATCAATATCAATACCATACCATACCAATACCAATACCAATACTAATACCAATATCATACCAATACTAATACCATACTAATACAAATACCAATACCATTACAAATACCAATACCAATACAAATACCGATACCATACCAATAACAATAACAATACCAATACCAATACCATACCAATACCATACCATTGCATACCAATACCATACCAATACCAATACCAATACCATACCATACCATACAAATACCAATACCAATACCATACCAATACAAATACCAGTTGTTGGCCCTTGACCAAGTTTTGGAGATCCTTGGTCAGGTTTGACCTATTTTGGGACTTCCACAGGCCGTCGAAGGTGGAGCACAAGTCGAAGCGGAGATCGCAAGATTTCGGCCCCTTGTTTAGGAATTTTTGGGTTTTGGGCTTATGTAACGGTTATGGGGATGTCAACCCATGGGTTTACCCATGCTTTGGCCTCTTTTGAAATGTATAAATAGATATCTAGGTGATGTAAGTAGAGGGTACCATGCTAAGTGCTAAGATACTAGACACGAGAACTATCTATGTGATGTTATGCTAAGTGCAAGTGATAGTTGTAAATGCTTCGTGAATACTGTGTGAGGCTTGCAAGGCTAAGTGCAAATGACTATAAGAGATTGTGTAAAGGCTTTGTGTTGCAACCTAGATCGGGGAAGGAGGATCTTGCAGAGTGCGCATAGATCTTTTGTCCTATGTGGAGTAGGATCTTGTGGCCTTGTGCATGTAGATGATTGATAGAAGACAATAAAGAGAAGAAGAGTTGGTGGACTTAGCTTCAGGATAGGGGTGAACCACGTATATCCTGTGTTGTGGTTGCTTTGTGCATTATGGTTGTTTTATTGTTCATATGATTTATGCTTAGTCCAATAACGTATGTTTATATGTATATGATATGATAGCTTAGTGCTTGGTGATGTAAATAAGTACCAAATCTGATCTATTTTGATGTGCTTAGTGCTTGAATGTGTTGGATCTTGTTGAATATTGCACTGCGCTATAATTAGGGTTTATATGCATTGTAGACAAAGGCTAAATACTAATGAATGACAACTTCTAAGTGTTATGTTAAGGTGTTGTAATCATAGATCTGTGTCCTAGCTAGGTTGTATACATCTGAGTCCTGCAACCATCCCTGCCTCTACCTCAGGTGAGACTTCATCTACTTCGCAAGTGTTGCCGAAAGGTCCGGTAGTTCGGGTTCTGTTGGTGCCTTGTTGAAGCATTGAACCCTGGGTATTCCCCTATGCCAACAAATGGTTCCACTGTCGGGACCTGAAACTGTGATTGCTGGGAACTAAAGAAAAGAAAGCTCTGTGCGTAGATCTTTTTCTTTAGTGCATAGTACTCTACTTGACTTGTGAAGCTCTGTGCGTATATTTGTTGCTTTAGTGTGCAATACTCTACTTGACTTGTGAATCTTTGTGCTAAGAAGAGAAGTCTGATCTGAAGAAAAGAGGTAAGATCTTGAAGCTTTGTGCTCTGAGAAAGGTAGGATAAGTGAATTTTTTTTTTCAAGAGTATGGATCTAGGTATGTTTGATAAATTTTGTCCTAGTTTGAAAACTAGGACACAACTAGAAGAAAGAAGGTTTGATATGAGTAGATCTGATAGAAATAATGAAATATATGTTATTCCTATGCATAGAAAGAATGTTTGAACTAACAAATGGATGCAGGATCCTAGGAAGAATTTTTTGCAGGTTAGCTACTATGATCCTAGTATGCATTACAAGAAAGGTTGGGGATCATTTAAGAGAAAGAGAGGATTAACTCTTTGTTACAGTTTCATAAGACCGGGACACCTTGCTAAGGAATGCCCTAGTAGAAGACCTAGTTGTCTTTGTTTTAAAGCTATGGACCATGAAGTTCTGGATTGCCCTATAATGATTGCTAAGGTTGAAAGAATAAATATGAGACAATAAAACCTTGAGTAAGCCCAAGAAACTAAGACCATGGCAGAACCCTAAAAAGAATCGGAGACTGTATTACTACAAATGAAAGAAACCCTGAAAGATCACAGAGATATCGATTTATGAGAGATCCTCAAAGAGAAAGAGTGCATAGAAACAAGAATAGGAGACTTCGACATAGACTGTGTTCTGGATGAGGAAACACGGGTGAATATTATGATAGAAAGAACTTTGGAAATTTTGGGAAAGATTGCTATGATTCCTTCATTGGGAGGAATAGGATTATTTAGAGGAAAGTTGATAACCCTATGTGGAAGACTTACCCAAACATCTATGAGTGCTCATGGAACTTCGAAAGAAGAAGAATTTGAGATCGTTAAGTTTGTTGAGAACAACACCCCATTTTCTATACTACTAGGAAAAAACTAGATTGAGAAAGATCAGACCCAAAGAAAAGAAGAGGAAGCTCTAGAACAAAAAAACAAAGAACTAAGAGACTTCATGGCTAAGAGAATAACGCACTTACTAGAAGAAATAGAAAACCAGTCGAAGCTACTGAGGACCAAAAATATGGATGTCTAAGTTGAAAGAACACAAGAAGACTTGAAAATCTTGTCTGTGTAGGAAAGTAGAGCACCTAACCCAGATAGAGAAGAAGTATTGGCCTTGAACCCTGGGAAAGATCACCAACAACGTGGAGTTACCATGCCGAGCGGAGATAAGAATCATAATGGAAAGAGGAATACCAAGACATAGATCACAGGAAAGAAGGCTAGAAATCTCAGCAAGAAGAAAGCAAAGTTGGAGAAATTACAGGAAGTTCCAGAGAAGACTTCATAGAAGGAAGGTCTCCATAATTTGAACTTTGTCGGAATATCATAGCAGCTCAGATTGGCACTTCACCATGGCAGAGAGATATGATCGTTGGAGGCATTATAACTATTATATTGATGTTCCTGAATGGTTAGAACAATAGTTATGATCAGAAAGGTCACCATCGGATCATTGGGATTGCGTCGTAGCGGACAAAATGACATTGATGAAGGCCTCTTGTCCATTGGAGGGATCTGTTACATTGTTGTCTACTTATTCCGTCGACTGTTGCACCGAGAACACTTTCATGAATTGTACCTAAGACAACAAGAGAATTCATTGTTACTATGTTGTTCTTACTGATACTTGGCTGTCTGTTCTATTGCATTGAGAATTCGTTCATCGACCTAAGTTATCTGATTTCGAGCGTGCATTTTGGAATAAATTAGTGTCATAGAAAAGTATGTTGAAGAAGTTCTAATCGACCTTATGGTTGAGAAGTTGATGTCCGTCGAAATTCAGGCTTCATCAACGAGAGGAGTGCAAGCCTCCTTGTCGACTGCTCACGGATCCAGACCATCCTGAGCTGTGACCGAGAAAAGAACCAAGCATCGAGATGACTTGCAAACGTGAGGTTAATCCCATCCATCATGCCCAACTACATCATGCCTCTGTCTGGCGTGGTGAATCGTGACAGTGTCCCCAGAGACTTCGACTACACCTTGGTTACTGTGTACCTCCCGAATGAGATACACACACGCAAACCATAGATGGATAATACCATGACATTAAATATCAGTGACTTCAACCTAGGGGATCGCAAGAACTTCAGCATGCTCACCCCTCACATGTATTTGACTAGGACGAAGGGGAATAAGTCGAGGATAATTCCCCAACCATGGACTATGGAGCTCACGCAGTCCACTATTTTGAACGTGATGAAAATACCCCATTTTGGAAGGCACCAAGAGGTTAACGTGTGCGTTAAGATCCTGTTGTTGAGCTTCCATGGTGTCTACCTATGGCTAGACAGACACATCACCGTCGATCCGACGCTGATCCATCAGATCACTAGATTAAGCATGCAAGGACTAGACCCAGAAGACTTTTACCTAGGAAAGGTTGCAGATCACATCCTAGCACAGAATATTAAAGATACATACAGCGATGTGGAGAAGGGGAAACGAGAATAGAAGGTAGCCTCAATCCAGAATGGTGCAATGCACCTTGCTTTCCAGTTGATTGCTGGTAAGATAGTCTGGAAGAACAGACTCACGCAGGTCACAGGGTTTGTTGTTGACCTCACAGGAAAATCCATGGAGGGGCTACAAATGAACTAGGAAAAGTACTTAGTTAACTTGTTAGACGAAGACTATCACAAAGCTCAGGATCAGGGCTATGAGTTCCATTTTAGTTGGCTGCTAATCCTCATCACGTTCATTGCTTGGGATATGTTGAAAGGTGCGACTTTCCCTGAAATAGATCCATTCGAACCCTTAGCCACGAAGTTCACCATGCTCCATTATTCGATCGATATGGGAAAACAATGGCATTCAAACATGATGTTCCACACCTACTACCTGTAGTTAAAGAGGGATATTGAGGTTGTCCCTCATATGGCGTTGAACACCCTGCACAGGTTCAGGACATTTGTGAAGTTCCACACAAACAAAGATTTTATCTATATCACTACGTGTGGAGATGAAAACAAAGAAGTACTACAGATTTATTACAAAATCACAGAGGAAGACCTAGAAGAAATAACTAAGGAATGGCCTACAGAGCTCCTTATCCCTGTTGACCCTGCAGAACTATCTGATCCTGAACTAATCAGAAGCCCAGTGGTCACTCGCGAAGGGTATGATACACCTAGAACTAGTAGAAGGAAGAAGATAGAAGAGGTACAGAAGCTGAACAACGCATCTGAAGAGACTGCTTCAGAATCACCTAGTGGAGGAGGTGATGATGAAGTAGACAAAGAAGAGAATAATGGAAAATAAGATTAGAAGAAGTAAGGTGAAGTAACACCACCACAGAATCCCCCTTTTGACGCAAAGTTGTCTAATAAAAGAAAGGTTTCTCCCATGAAACCCACATCGCGGAAGAAGTCAAAATCTAGTAACACCAAGTTGCAAACTATGCTCATGCTTGATGACTTCAACTTTATCATCGCAGTTGTATGAGACACCTCAGAAGATCTTTTGTAGAGAAATGAATCTAAGCAAGATACCATGTATGAAAGAATTGAAGCAGAATGACGAGGGGTACAACATGCCCTTCACTCCAGTTGCGTAGTGTCCACTGCACCCCCGCCATCAAAAGAAACAAAGTTGGGAGATGAGCCTACCCAACTCCATAGACTAGCCGATGTGACTGAAGCTCACTTTTGTCATGCATAGGAAGAAACAGAACATGCCACAGTGGCCCTGAAGCAAGCACAAGAGGAAGTCATAGAGCAACATCGAGTTGCGCAGCAGGAGAAGGATGAAATCCAAACAAAGTTTGAAGAGGAGAAAGCGCATATCTAGCATGAGAAAGAATGACCACTCATGGAGTAGGTTGGAGTAAAAGAAGCAGTCAGCAGAGCACTTCACTCTATGACGGGCTTAGAGAAAAAGGAGGAAGACCTAGTGGAGAATCAAGTAGCATAGCTTGATGAAGCCATTCAACAACTTCAACAGAGAATAACAGATCTAAAGCTACAAACAGTACCAAGAGCTTCGTAGGACATGTGAGACCAAAGAGAATCCACTGCCTGAAGCACACTTGAGAGGATCAGAGCATTATCTTTGGAAGGTAAACAACTTAGTAGTAGAAGTGCACAGACTTACGAGCGACTTACTGAGGACCCTAAACTAAAGACATTGGAGTCACAACTCCAGAAGGAAAAGAAGCAAGAGACAACAATACAGGCGCAGTTGAAGCTCCTGTTAGCAGTTGAGAGAATGAAAATATCCCAGGAATAGCGCACTGCTCAACAGTAGGTCCATACCATATAGAGCAAAGTCATGAAAGTGACTCAGAGGCTCCAGCCAGTCCAGAACGAAGCTTGCCAACTGTTTAAGGAGATTGAAGGCCAAGGAGCAGAGATGGAACAAGTACTCATTTCAGTAGAACAATGCTTAGAGGGACCGGTGAATGAGGCAGTTATTCAAGAGTTCACCGAGCAGGAGGTCTTGGCGAAGTAGCAGGTCGAAGCAGCTCGAGCCAAGATTGAGGCATTTGAGGCAGAATTACCCAAAGCAGAGTGACTCGAGATGATTCATAGGTGAGTCTTGGGGGCCTGTTGGCCCTTGACCAAGTTTTGGAGATCTTTGGTCAGGTCTGACCTATTTTGGGACTTCGACAGGCTGTCGAAGGTGGAGCGCAAGTCGAAGCGAAGATTGCGGGATCTCGGCCCCTTTTTTAGTGCTTTTTGGGTTTTTGGCTTATGTAACGGGTATGAGGATGTCAACCCATGGGTTTACCCATGCTTAGGCCTCTTTTTTAATGTATAAATAGATAGCTAGGCAATGTAACCAGAGGATTCCATGCTAAGTGATAAGACACTAGACACAATAACTATGTGTGTGATGTTATGCTAAGTGCAAGTAATAATTGTAAATTCTTCATGCATACTGTGTGAGGCTTGCAAGGATAAGTGAAAGTGATTGTGTAAAGAATTTGTGTTGTAACCTAGATCGGGGAAGGAGGATCTGGTGGAGTGTGCATAGATATCCTATCCTATGCAGAGTAGGATCTTGTGGCCTTGTGCATGTATATTATTGACAGAAGACAATAAAGAGAAGAACATTTGGTGGACATAGCCCCAGGCTGGGGGTGAACCACGTATATCCTGTGTTGTGGTTTCTTTGTGCATTATGGTTGTTTTATTATTCATATGATTTATGCTTAGTGTAATAATGTATGTTTAGATGTATCTAATATGATATCTTAGTGCTTGGTGATGTAAATAAGTACCAAATCTGATCTATTTTGATGTTCTTAGTTCTTGAATGTGTTGGATCTTGTTGAATACTGCACTGTGCTGTAATTAGGGTTTATCTACGCTGTAGACAAAGGCTAAATACTAATGAATGACAACTGCTAATTCCTCTATTAAGGTGTTGTAATCACAGATCTATGTCCCAGCTAGGTTGCAGACATCTGAGTCCTGCAACGACCCCTTCCTCTACCTCGAGTGAGACTTCATCTGCTTCATAGGTGTTACCGAAAGGGCCGGTAGTTAGGGTTTTGTTGGTGCAATGTTGAATCGTTGAACCCTGGGTCTTCCCTTGTGCCAACACCAATACCATTACAAATACCAATACCAATACAAATACCAATAACATACCAATACCAATAACAATACCAATACCAATACCATACCATTTCATACCAATACCATACCAATACCATACCATTGCATACCAATACCAATACCATTGCGAAACAATACCATTTCATACCATTACACGACAATGGTATGCATTAGCAACGATATGCCTACCAATACCATACCAAAACCAAAACCAATATGCATTGCCAATACCAATACCATACCAAAACCAATACCAATATGCATTGCCAATACCCTTATACCTTACCAATACCAATACAAATACCATTTCATGCCAATACAACCAATACCATTGCATACCAATAACAATACCAATACCATTGCATACCAATACCATACCAATACCAATACCATATTATTGCATACCAATAACAATACCAATACCATACCAATACCATACCATTGCATACCAATACCAATACAATTGTGTACCATTGTAGAACAATGGTATGCATTGGCAATGATATGCATACCAATACCATACCAATATCAATACCATACTATACCATACCAATACCAATACCAATACGATACCATACCAATACCATACCATACAATGCCATACCAATACCAATACCATACCATACCAATACCAACACCAATACCATTGCATGGAAATGGTATGCACTGGCAATGATATGCATACCAATACCATACCAATACCAATACCAATACCAATACCATACCATACCATACAAATACCAATACCAATACCATACCAATACCATTGGCAATGATATGCATACCAATTCCATACCAATACCAATACTATACCATACCAATACCAATACCAATACAATACCATACCAATAGCAATGCCAATACCAATACCATACCATTGAATACCAATAGCAATACCATACCAATATCATACCATTGCATACCAATACCAATACCAATACCATACCATACCATACAAATACCAATACCATTGGCAATGGTATGCATTGGCAATGATATGCATACCAATTCCATACCAATACCAATACCATACCATACCATACCAATACCAATACCAATACAATACCATACAAATAGCAATGCCAATACCAATACCATACCATTGAATACCAATAGCAATACCAATAGCAATACCATACCAATACCATACCATTGCATACCAATACCAATACCATTGCATACCATTGCATGGAAATGATATGCATACCAATACCATTTCCAATACCATACCATACCATACCAATAATAATGCCAATACCAATACCAATACCATTGCTTACCACAATGGCATGTAGTGGAAATGATATGCATTGGCAATGATATGCATACCAATAGCATACCAATATCAATACCAATAGAATACCATAACATACCAATACCAATACCAATACAATATCATACCATACCAATACCATAGCCAAAAACCCCTAACAAAGTGTTCTTGAAAACCGACCTCATCTTTAGAAATTGCATTATGCCTCATTGACCAAAACCCTAGTGTTGGAGATACTCCAACAAATGGTTTTTCGGTCAATGGAATGATAGTGTAGGGGCACCACCAGCTGAAAACCGGTTCTCTTAATCCAATGCAACTGACGGTTCGTGCATCATACTCTCGGTTTGAGTTTTATCACGAGTTGCAACTTACCTCCTCAAGCCATTTAGAGACATGTGGTCAATTTGATCTAGGGGCATAAAATACAAACTTAGTAGCATAACTAACTTCTGTAAGCTCCCTCAAGTTTATTTTTCCAAGGCCCACACGACTACACTAGCAAAAAACACCCGAAACAGTGTTCTTGAAAATCAACCTCCTCTTCAGAAATTGCACTATGCCTCATTGACCAAAACCCTAGTGTTGGAGATACTCCAACAAATGTTTTTTCGGTCGAAGAAATGAGAGCGTAGGAGCCCCAATAGATGAAACCCGATGCTCTAGATCCAATGAAACTGACAGTTCGTGCATTTGAGTGTCGGTTTGAGTTTTATCAATAGTTGCAACTCACCTCCTCAAGCCATTCAAGGACATGTGGCCAATTTTTGTCCGGGGGCATAAAATCCAAACCAAGCATCATAATGGAGTTTTGTAAGCTCCTGCAAGTCTATTTTTCCAAGGCCCATGCGACTACAATAGCAAAAAATGCCCGACATAGTGTTCTTGAAAATTGACCTCATCTTTAGAAATTGCACTATGCCTCATTGACAAAAACCCTAGTGCTGGAGATACTCCAACAAATGGTTTTTTGGCCGACATAATGATAGCCTAGGGGCCCCGCTAGCTGAAACCCAGTGCTCTTAATCTAGTGCAACTGATAGTTCATGCATCTGAGTCCCAGTTTGAGTTTTATCGTGATTTGCAACTCACATCCTCAAGCCATTTAGGGATATGTGGTCAATGTTGGCATGTTTTACAGACAATATATGTTTTTCCTTGATGGCAAGTACAACAACGATGATGACCTGAGTACAGGAAGGATGTGTTAGGTGGGCACCAAAAGTCTTTTGGGAAGATGATGCAGAGCTAGATCAACAAGATCAGAATATGCAGTGATGGATCTCATTGATATTTCCCGATGAACGTCAGATCTGAGCCCGTGGTCTGATCGGCGTTGGATCTAGGAAAATCTACATGCTCTTTAACGAGCAAGGTGAAATACGAAATCCCGAAAACTCGAAATAGACGCATTACTCGAAGTAATGGATACTGGGACTTTGGATAACGAGAGATGGAGAAGTCAAAGACTCTCAACATCAGGAGTCTCGAAGTGCCGAAATGCGAAATCCCAAAAAACCCGAAACGGGCGCATCACTTGAAGTAATGGATACTGGGATTTCGGATACTGGGAGATAGAGATGTCATGGACTCTCGTCATCAGGAGTCCCGAAAATGCAAAATGCAAAATGGCGAAATGATCTAAGCCATTGGATCAAGGTGTGATCTGGGTCGTCAGATCCAGGAGGTGAATGTGACAAACCATGTTAGCAAACCACATCAACTAAGGACATGTGACACAATTAGGCAATGACAAGTGTCAAGCTGATTCAACATTTGAGGCACATGTAAGTCATGAATCAAAGTGCCACATGGAAACTATTCGACACATGTCAACCCATGTGTGATGTCAGCAGGTCTACATCACACTAGGATTTCGGTTACTAGGAGTTCGAGGAATAGAGTGAAGACTCTTCATCTCAGGAGTCTCAAAATCGCGAAACCCGAAGTCGCAAAATGCCAATTCGCCAAAAAGAAAAACACCGAAATCCCATCAACCATCCATCTCAGTGGGTTATGTGAGTCGTCTGATCACCGAGGTTTGTGGACCGTTGACTGGTATAAAGAAGGCCTGTGAAGTGTCGAAATCATGACAATATCGAGACCGTTGGGTCCATAGGACATGTGGCGAAAGATCGTCATTTCGCTGATTGGAGAGTCAAAGGAACGGGGTTCCCTAACCTCTCGAATTCACGATATGCGAAATTGAGAAACATTCTCAGCCGTCAATTCAAGGTTTGATCTGGACCATTGATCCGATTTTTTTTGGAGTATCAGATACCGGGAAATGGAGGGGTCAAGGCTCAAGACTTTTTTCATCATAAGAATGTTGAAATTGCAATATGCGAAATCGCGAAGAGATCTTGACTGTCGAATCGTCAGGAGTGTGAACCATTGATCCAACTCCATTTCAGAGTTTTGGATATTGGAACTTGGAGGTGTCAATAACAGTTCACCACAGGGACATCGAAGTCCCGAAATGAGAAATTGCGATATGCAGTTTCGAACTAGTCGTTGGTCACCGCCTTTGGTCACGTGGGGGAAGGAGCTAGTACAAACAAGCTCCTTTTCGGAGTTTCGGGGATCAATACATGGAGTGTAACAAATCTATACCCCAGGGATCCTGAAATACCGAAATGTGAAATGTCGAAATGAACGCAAGATTTAGAGAAGTTAATCCAACGGTGCAGATGAAACTAAAGAAGATCGGAGGGCTACTGTTGCACTTCTCAGAGTAACCGCTAGAAACCACTGATGGTTTCTGCTAGAGGACTCGAAGACAGTTCGGGGTGATTGAAAGAGAAGGTGAAGAGTCTCAAGGGATTGGCCAGTAGAACAAAGACTGTTTATGGAGGCAATTGACAGCAGGATGAGCATTGGAGCCTGTAACTGCAACAGAATAGTTGAGCTTAACTGTAACAGAAGATGAAGAATCTCAACTGATGGTGAGGTGAAGGAATTTGATTATGAAACCTAGTGATGATTGACAGATGGCATGAACCAATAGAG
>JASDQU010439884.1:205018-215722 GCA_032191745.1 Picea mariana | reverse complement strand
AACACAATGAAATACAAAAATACACATAAACGCAGAGATGCAACGGAAATAAGACTTCATTTCATTAATAACAAATGACTGAAATATGCTTACAGATAGAATGGAAATAAACTAGCTAGGGCGTTGGTAGCTTATCTCTGAGAAGAGATGTGGCGGCTACTAGCCTCTGAACTGTGTTACAATGAGGCTCAAAGTCCTATTATTATTGAGAAACAATGGAAAACCCTTAACATCCAAAAACCTAACCCTAGGAGATGAAACGCCAAGACTATGGGCCCTGTTTGGGTAAGTTGGTACATCAACTTCTCGGGGACGTAACTTTGGCATATGATCTCCGTTTGATGCGTTCCATACCTTGTTAGAAAGATCTATCCGAGGAATACAACTTTTGGATGAGGAACATGATCTATGATCCATGTTGCTCCCTGTTTTCCAAAAAAACGTCATTTAGGGCCTCAAAACAGATCCGAAAGTTCAGGACCCGAAAAACTGATAAAAATAGTAAACTGTGTGGAAACTGAAAAACTGAAAGAAGCAATGGTGGGGGTCCAAGTGGAATAGGTGGGTGGTCACCAATATCCACCTGGATCAGCCAGTCTATCATCGCTCTCTGTTAGAGAATGAGGAGATCAGGCACAGATTTAAGAACTGCTCCACAAGGGGCACATCTGGCCCATCTCATCACCTTGCAGGAGCCTAATTGTGCTGGTATAGAAGAAAGATGGAACTTGACTACTCATCATTGATTACCGGTCTCACAATAAAATCACAGTCAGAAACCGGTACCCAATTCCCTGAATCAAAGACCTCCTTGATTAACTCACGGGGGCCAAATACATCAGTAAGATTGATCTGAAGTCTGGCTACCACCAAGTCCCGATAGAACAAATAGATGTATGGAAGACTGCCTTCAAGTCAAAGGAAGGCCTTTTTGAATGGTTGGTCATGCCCTTTGGTTTGAAAAAATGCTCCAACCATTTTGATGAGGATGATGGACGATATCTTGCGACCATTCACTGATACTTTTGTAGTGTTGTATTTGGATGACATTCTCATTTACAACAACACTTGGGCCAAACACTTGCAGCATATTCAACAAGTTTTTCACACCCTGCGACAACACAAGCTATATGCCAACTTGGAAAAATTCTCCTTCGGCATGGACATGGTCCATTACCTGGGCTACATCATTAATCAACATGGCGTACATGTGGATCCGGCCAAGATCCAAGTCATCCATGACTGGCCATCCCCAACCACACTCACTTAGATTCGAAGCTTCTTTGGCCTTGCCAATTTCTATCGCAGGTTCGTGGCTAGATTCTCCCATATTGCATGGGCCCTCAGCCAAATAACCAGGGGTGGTGGTAAGGTGAAATTTGTGTGGGGACGGTACCAAAAAAAATGTTCAATGATTTGAAGTAGCGCTTGTGCTCAACCCCAGTAATTTCACTACTAGACCTGCAACAACCCTTTGAGATCGAGACAGATGCTTCAGACTATGTTGTGCATGTCGTTCTCACTTAGCACGACCACCCCGTGGCCTATCATAGTGAGACACTATCAGATGTTATTCGTAAGTACCCTACTTACGACAAATAAATGTACTCCATTGTGCAAGCCTGTTGCTAGTGGAGACATTACATTCTTGGGAAGGAGACAATCATCCAATCTGATTATAAGACAATGTAGTTCATGCAGACATAAGGAAAATTGCAGAATGATCACCATCAAAAGTGGTCCACATACTTGCAACAATTCCACCTCAACATCAAGTATAAAAGAGGAAGCACCAATCGCATTGTTGATTTCCTCAGCAGACCACCAGTTGCGGCACTCACCACGGTGCTAGAATCTTGCGTCCATGAGACCTCTGGATGGCTCCAAATCTATGAGACAGACCCGAACTTCGCCACCGCCTACCAAATGTTGGGTGCAAATGCAGTTGTCGATAAGTTCCATATTTAGGATGGGTTGTTGTGTTGTCTGGGCCATATCTGTGTTCCATCAAGTGAGCAAGAAAAGCTGATCTAGGAATCCCACTACAGTCTGGTGGCAGGACACTTCGACATCAAAAATATAGTGGCGATGCTACAAAAACATTTCTACTGGCCAAAACTTTGACAAGAGGTCATCAAGTATATTAGGTCCTGCACTGCCTGCATTATTACCAAACTAACCACTAAGAAACAAGGCCTATACACCCCTCTTCTTACTATTGATAGGCCATGGGAATCCATCTGAATGGACTATAGGTTGATCCTCCCATCCACCAAGTGGGGAAATGACTGTGTTTTTGTTGTTATTGATCACTTTTCTAAGATGATGATTCTGGTTGCCTGGAAGAAGAGAATCACAGTAGAGGCCACTACCAAGCTCATCTTTGAATGAGTTTGGGTACATTTTGGAATCCCACAAACCATTTTCTCAGATCAGGACAGCCTATTTCTCAGCACATTCTGGTTGAGCCTCTCGTTACTACTAGACACCAAGCTCACCAAATCCAGGACCTTCCACCCCAGACAGATGGCCAAATCGAGGTCGTAAATCGAATGATGGTGCATATCCTTCACATGTATAATTCAAAACACCCTTGCACATGGGATGATATCCTTCCCTATGTCCAACATAGCTACAACCAAGCCCTGCATAACTCAACCAGCCACAACTCCTTTCAGGTGGGGTTGGGATTCCAACCATTGGGTCCCATAGATGTTGCACTTCCCCTTGAGGTCACCTCAACCGACTCATCTCCTGCTCCATCTGAAGCTAAAAAAGACACTCAGTTCATTGAGCGGATCTAGCACATTCGCTAATAGGTTCAGGATATCCTACAAAAGTCCAATGACAAGTACAAGCAACACCATGATTAACATCAGGTGCCACATAAGTTTCAGGTGGGCGACAAAGTTTGGTTGCACTTGCAGAAAGAACGCCTTACTAGACCCCATTAGAAGCTTCTCACACTCTATTATGGTTCATACACCATCACCAAGGCTGGGGGGTATAATTCTTTTGAGCTCAACATTCCTCCTTTCCTTGGCTTGCACCCAGTGTTCAATGTGGATCTCCTTCGCCGTTATTTCCCACCATTATTGGAAACCTCAAAAGTGGTAGAACAACTAACACCAACAGATCTCAAATCCAATTGAATACAATAGGAATCCAATGATCATATTATGGACACCTAGATCAAGGGCACTTGACAACAAAGTATCCAACTTTATCGAGTTGTCAAAGCAAGGCAACTCCTGCACCAAGCAAGTGGCTCACTCGGGGCCAAGTTCAGTAGAAATTTCCTCATCTGATGGGGGAACTCAATGAAATGGAGAAAATTTCTTCCTAATGAGGGAGGATGGATATCGGTGGCCACCCACCTTTTCCAATTGGCTCAAAATAGTTTTCTGGCAATTTTGGTAATTTACTATTTTTAGCAGTTTTTCATTTAGAGCCGTTTTGAGGCCCTAAACGATGTTTTTTTGGGAAAATAGGGAGAAACATCAATGTTTCTTCTATATTGCCTCCAAAATTAATCTCCTCAACAATAACTTTCCAATGGGCTATCATATGCCTAAAACAGAGATCGTATGCAAAAGTTACGACCCCGAGAAGTTGATGTACTAACTTGCCCAAACAGGCCCACATGACTTTTGGCGCTTCATCTCCTAGGGTTAGGTTTTTGGATGTCTATGGTTTTTAGCATTCCTGTTTATTGTAAAAAGGCCTTCAGAGCCTCATTGTAATCATCTTCTTGTGAATGATTGCAACCGTCACATCTCTTCTCAGAGATAAGCCACCACCATTCCAACAAGCTTGTTTTCCATTGCATTTTACAGTTTCATCTTATTTCCTTATTGAATAGAAAACCAGTTTTACTGTATCTTTGTTATTTTGTTTTAAGAACCTGTTAATAATATTTATTCATTTTGTTCTGCTCGTAAAATCTAGATCAAAGAAGGGGATGAAGGCCTAGAGGGAATGTAGCTGCAAAAAGATAAAATCCATATTATTAACCTTCCAGATGCTCGCCCAAAGAGGTATTGAGAATAATGAAATGATTCTCTTAAAAAATCAAAGACCTGCAAAAGAAAAATTCACATTATATAAATGTCCCACTTGTTGAGGTGTGTACCTCTAGATTCATCTTCTCCAAATGAATTAGAGAGGGGTTCCTAAAATTAAGGTATGATTCACCCAATAGGTTGCTTTGTCAACCCTCCCATACCTAACCTGGAAAATTGCATAGGGTATTTGAGCACTTGTTTAGTTTGATGAGGTGGTTTTTGATGCACATGCTTAAGTGGATCTTTTATTTATTTGATTTAATTTTCATGATGCATTTGACTTGAGATCCTTGGAGGGCGTATTCATTGACTTTGTAGGACCTAGTTGGTGGACATATTTGGAAGAACAAACCTAGCTTGGGCTTCCTTGGGGCTTGAAGACCATAGGCTAGATACCCTGACCCAAACACCGCATGATGATGGTAGCCTTTGGAGGCCTGAGACGCACCTTGGAGGATCTACCCTAGCCCATTTCCAGCCCAACGTTTTTCTCTCAAGGCCAAAACGTCACACTTGAGGAGCTTGACATCACCCTAGGGCTAGGGTTTTGGTGGTGAAGGTATTGCCGATGGACACTTGGCATGTTTTGATGGGAGAAGGATTGTCTTGAATGGGGAAACCCTACCGCATGAGAGGGAGGCCCTAGAAGTCCCAACGAATTCCATTATTTACTCTAACGAGTTGCAAAAGGTGTCAAAACATCGCCCTTTAGAGGGATGGCGTCACATTAGGGTTTCATCAGTGCATTTTTTAAAGTTAAATTTGAATTTGATAATGTAAAGGGGAAAAGTAAGGGTTTTTGACCCCTTACTTTGTGGTTACCCTAAAATTAAGTGGACAAAAATGTTTAGGAGGATTTGTAAAAATAGAGATCAAACTCTTGTCATTTTACCATAGCTCTCCCATTGTGAGAAGACTATTGTGGTTGAAATTTGTGCCCTACTTGGGAAATTTGGATATCTCTCTCTTGTGAAAATGATTTTTGGTAATCTCTCTTGGTGAATTGTTGAGCTAAGGTGGTGTTCACCTCTTGGATATTTCTTCTACTACTTATGGATGGACATTACTTGGTAAACTAGGGTTTGGTATTTTCTATTACGGAATTGGTAAAGAAATTTATGCATGTGTTGGTGTTTTCTACTAGTTTCATTCATATTATTGTCTTAAACCCTTGGAGGAGTATAAGAGGATACACCCTCCACAAAGTTCATGTTACTTGCAATTTGATAAGTCAAATTTTGCAAGGTTGCTAGGAGGAGTACAAGGGTGTAGACCGTCCTAGATTTACCTCAGTTTTATTTGCATACCCTATGGAGTAAGAGGGTTTACACCCCTAGGGCCCCATTCACCCCTCAGTTTTATTTGCATACCCTATGGAGTAAGAGGGTTTACAGCCCTAGGGCCCCTAGGGACGTTTTTTGGATCTAAATCATACTTTCAGGGCCCCATTCATCCAAATTTTAAAATCACTAATATGAAGTTTGGATTTGAGAAATGAATTGTTTGCATAGGTAAACATGATTTAGAGAGATATTGATCTTGTTTAAGTTTGAATATTTTCTTGATGCATTGAGGTTGCTAAGGCCTTTAGGGAATCTTGGTTTTCTTAGTATTCTTATATCTATAACTCAATAAAAAAATATAGCCATTAGGTATGCAACAAATTACTCTCTTCTTGATTATAACTCACATTTCAACCGTCAAAAGTTGCTAATAAATTGCCCCTATAACCTACTAGCCTCAACACACCTTTTGGGTGGTTTACTTGCTTATTTTGTGGGTTGGAATTTTCTTTTGTAGCAATATTTTTCTACATACATAAGGCTGATAAAACATATCTGCAATACTTGTTTATAACAACCATAGTTTATTGCTAAAGTCTTATGCTTTCATAATTGAGTTATACTAGTGATTTCTAGGTTATCTGTTGCATCATTTACCTGAATTTTAGCATCTTGTTAGCATCTCTACCAATCATTTACTTGCTAATATACATATTTGTTGACTACTTCAAATAGGGACATCAATATTAACTTTCTTGTCCACTTAACTTGAAGCTTGTATACTAGTCTTTTCTTGTGTCTTGGGCAGGTAAAATCGTCTTCTATAGGTACTCAAGAATTTGAAAACCATAGACCATCCTAAAGACTCATTATAAATCCACTTATCACTTAGAAACTTGACCTACAGGGGCATCACTTCCATCATCTCACTTTTCGTCTCATTTCCCCCTAGGGTCACCCAAGACTCCCCCCTTATGTTGGATTCTTCCTTCACTAAAGTGAGGGGAGGAATTATTTGAGGTGATAGTGGGTAAAATATCCCACCATTTTCTCGATCTAGTGGATTGGGTCAGTATTTTCCCAACCTAAAATTTGTGTGATAACATTTTGGCGTTGTTGTCGAGGAAGATTTTGAATCCTCTTTCGTGCCCTAATGACACTTTGGCAAGCTTCCATCCCAAAGCCTTTACTCCTAGATTTCCTGGTGACCCCACTTGAATGATGTTCCCTTTCCACCCTTGATGAGATTCTCTTCAAACTCATTTGGCGAATCCACCATCCCCCAATCCACCTTCCTAGAATCATTATTCAAGAACTCAACTTTTCCTATTACCCTTTCCATCCTTTGATGAGCCTTGATATCACCCAGAGACTCCATTCAGGTGTCATTTTAGCTAATGGAATTATGGCACCATGGGGTGAACCCTTGCCTAGAAATTATCATCTCTCAAGGAGGGTGCTTTTACATATGGAAATGGAAAAATTGTTGATGAAGCCGATGAGGAACTGATGAATCTTGTAAAAAGTTTATCTCAAGAATCTGTCAAAGAACAAGCCCTTGGAGATCAAGAGATGTTCTATGAATAAATTTACCAAGAAGATCATGATGAAGTTTCTCATGTTGAATATTCAGATGAGGCATTTGTATCCATGCTCCTGCTTGATGAATATGAAGTGCTTGTATCTGCCATTCCATTCGATGAAGACATCCAAGCCTCTATTCCTCCTGCACATAAAGAAGAGAAGATGATGAGTTGTAACCCTTTCAAATATCTTGATGATATTTTATTCCATGATTTTGGAGGTGAAGAAGTATTAGAGAAACTTTTGGATGTGACAAATCCTTTTTGGAAAAAGAAAACAAAGTGTTCTATATTGAGGATCAAGCTCCTTGTGATGAAGAGGCAATCGAGGGGCATGTATATAAAGAGAAATAAGAATTCTAATGAGGTGCGACATGTTGTGAAACCTCATGATACATTGTTATCTTTTCTCTTGCTTGATGAAGGTGAGGTTGTCCAACCTTGTTTTCCTCTTGTACATGGAGTTGAAGAAGAAACTAATCTCAATGATGAAGAATATTAAGATCTAGTTGAAGTTGCCCTAAACTTTGTTCTTCCTACACATGAAGACAAAGATATGGTCATTTAACATCATACTGATGGTCTTATGAATGTAACACAACCGACCCCTAAGTTCTCTTTTAAGGGGTGGAGCATCAAAATTTCGCTTTCCTTAACTCTCTCTAGGTTCCCCTTTCTTCATATTGCAGGTTCTTCCAAACCCGCGGGCTCTTTCCTGGCCCCTTTGAAGGATTTGAACAACATGTGCTAGCTCTTCATTCTAGACCCTTCCTTCATATGACCTCGGACTGTGACCACAAGCCTAATCAAAAGGTGCTTCATGACTTCGTGACTTTGGGTATTCTGCTGTGAGTCACCCGACTCTCCTGACTTCCCGAATTATGAACTAGAGCCTAGTGAGTGCTATCTCCTTCCCTTATTCTCCACTGAGGTGACCTCCAACTATGACCTGGGGCCCACTTTCAAGCGTTTCAAGACTTCGCACTTCGTAGACTCAAAATTTAGCTCACCTTATTCTCCCTAAAGTTTGAACTCTGAACTTCACTTATTTTAGATCAACGGTCCACGAACTTCTATGATCCAATGATCCATATCACCTCTTCGTGAATCGGGACTTCGTGTTTCACGAAGTGGGAATATTTCTTGCCTCTTTTTACCAATTATCGATCCCCAAAATCCACTCGGGTTAGATAAACGGTCCATAGCTTTCCTCGATCCAACAGTCTTGGTCACATCGTGAATTTAGGTTTCAGAGGTTTAGTCACAACAATGCATGATTCTCCCATCGCACGAACCTGAACTCACATATCGGACGGTCAAGGTGGGTCTCGATAGATCCTTGGATCTACGGTCCAGATCACATCATGACTTCAAATTTCAAACTTCAAAGGATCCGTCCCCTTCACGATGATTACCAACATTCATTGAACTTGCGAAGACTGAAGGAGTCGAGGTGTTAATGCCCACGCTCCTTCAAATCTAACGGTCGTGACAGACCTGGATCCTCCCGAACAGATCGTGTCCATTCATCTTCCAAATGAAAGGATATTCCCTTTCAATACTTGATTCTCGTTATGCTTCCTGAGCTTTGTTGGCTCTGAAAGGCTTAAGAGCTTTGCACTCTTTCTCTTGAATGTAATGCTTGGAATAATTCTTTCGTGCACCCCTTACATTCATTCCTCAACTCTAGGACTTAAGAGGTTCTTAACCTTTTCCCACCTCATAGACACTCTGTGCATATCAACACTACCTCTCCTGAGCTTAACTGACTCCATCCTCCCAGAGACTCTGGGCAACTGGGAGTGTTGACGTGCACCCGTGAAAATCGTTGCCAAGGTTGACGAACTCACAGTCCACTTATTTTAACTTAATCCATCGTAGGGCTCGGGAATTTATGTATACAAATCAAACAATTCCATACTCACTTAAATACACAATTTAAACAAGAATAAAGAGATACAGTATAATCATTAAACAAACATGCATATCCCTGAGTCATTCACATGATATCCAACTTTATTACATGGTTACAGCTCAATTACATAGGGTATGCGAATACTTATCTATTATAGGTTGCAACCAACTAATTGACTATGGGTGTGTGCCTTTCCACCCAACCATAGGCTTAGAGGCATTCATTCTTAGCACTCTCACTACCCCTATGCCAAGCCATGATATCGCTAAGGAATTTACGCCATCTCTCAGAGAGACTCTCTCTATCATAGTGACCCTGCAAGTTTTATCAGATGCTTCCTCAGCATCAAGCTTGCATTCAGGTCCTTCAGGTCATGTTCTCTGTACTTCCTTTTAGTTCACGCATCTCCTTTCGAGCTTGCACTCCCATGTGTATGTATCTTACCTTCCTTCTTTAGGAAGGTTTCTGACCTATCCTATTCCTTTTGTTAGAAGGAAGCTCAGTTCTGCAGGTCTCTGTGGTAGTTTAGGCTAACAACCCATGTATCCATTCATGGGGGTTGTTGATTATTCAACCACAAGTCCTTTCCTTCATTAATGGATTCTTTCCTCTAGAGATATCCTGGCTCGTACTTCAAGGTTTCACCCCCCAACATTTAGTTATGGTAAATTTAGCAATAATACATTTACATCATCCACATGCCTTAGCATGGTAATCCTATTTTATGATTAATTACAAGCTGGGGGGAACATGGTGTTACAATTCTCTCCCCCTTAAAGGAACACCATCCTCGGTATTTTTTCTCAGAAGCCCCTGTTATGCCTTTCTCATTCCACCACTTCAGAAGTCTTGGCCTTTGTCCTTGGTCAGGTCCTTTTTCAAACTCTTAGTCTTTGTCACCTGCCTTTAATAATTCTTGGACAACAAGCACATTAATCACAATTTTATGCAAAAACATCTCACTGTTGTTCAAAATTCAAGAGGAAAATTTCACAATATATCACAATAATTATCTGTGCAGTTCGTGGGGTTTCATCCACATGATTGTCTTTTTATCTAGGCTCATTGTTTTTCCTAGACATACCCATTGTGTGCATGATCCCAATCAATAGTTTACAAGAACTATCAAGGTCTCCTCTCCCTTGCGGTCACTCAGCCTCCAGGCCCAGGCTCAAGCATCCCCTTCTCTGCTATACAGTTCCTCAGGTGATCCATCTTGCCTTGCCAAGGCTTTCTCGCATAGGAATAATTATAGATACTTCATCGAGCCTTACAGTCGAGACATCCCTCACACTTGCTCTGCCGAGGCGTCCCTCTGACTTGTTTTACCTCAATACAACATATTCCAGGTGATCATGACTTACCACGAGGTTTTCATGTCTCAACAATGGCCTCTTTCATGCTTTTTAGCTTGACAACCTTCACTTATCCTTTCTGGATAGATCTTTTCTTCTCACCTGTATCACAGGTATACATAAATTCATGAGAGATCATCATAAATTTTAAATTCTAAATTTTCATTGCAAATCTGTCACCCACATATTTTCCAGTTCCATATTTATTTTTAGATCTATTCCACACGGAACCAGATTCACAAGCATGGGAATTTCTCCCCCATAGAAGTTTATCTCAATAGGAAATCGGTCTTCCTTATGGGCTTACAACATTGCCATATCCAAGAATATTTCTTCCTACAAGTCAACTTTCCTCAGCCAAACAAATTCTTAGTTTTTATGCACACTATATTTTCTTCACATACTTGCAGTGACTCATAAAAAATTTCATAATTGTGCATACTAACAATCCAATTCACTTTTTTAAAAAGGAAATACCATTCCTTGCAGTTTGGCTCAGCAGGA
>JASDQU010439884.1:186191-201535 GCA_032191745.1 Picea mariana | reverse complement strand
GGAGGCTGCTGTGATTTCTCACTCAATCACTCTATAATTCTATAGCTCTATTTATCATCTTGATTAGAAAAAACTTGTCCAACAATTCCTGTACCTAGAAACAAAATTCGTTTCTCATTCCACTTGAAACCCGAGAGCTATGCATGCTCTCCCTTTTCAGGGAATGGTCACTAGACTCATTCCTATGATCATGAGGGTTTATACACCTATACTGTATTTAACCCTTCATAAAATAAGTAATCATTATTGCTACAGATTCTTTCCATTCGTTCACATTTCTATTTTAGTTTAAATATTAGTGTTCTTCAACATAATCCCACTCTTGTAGGATCAACTATCATTTCCCAAAGAAATGATAGGCTTCCTTAATGTACTTCAAGAATATTTTCATACAACTCATGCATGATCCCAAGCAGACCAAGTGTTGTTTCCATGCTTTGATACCAATTTGTAACAAACCCAGACCCTAAGTTCTCTTTTAAGGGGTGGGGCATCAAAATTTCACTTTCCTTAACTCTCTCTAGGATCCCCTTTCTTCATATTACAGGTTCTTCCAAACCTGCAGGATCTTTCCTGGCCCCTTTGAAGGATTTGAACAACATGCACTAGATCTTCATGCTAGTCCCTTCTTTCATATGAACTCAGGCTGTGACCACATGCCTAATCAAAAGGCGCTCCATGACTTCGCGTATTCTACTGTGAATCACTTGACTCTCCTGACTTCCTGAATTTTGAACTAGAGCCTAGTGAGCACTAGCTCCTTCCCTTATTCTCCATTGAGGTGACCTCCAACTATGATCTGGGGTCCACTTTCGAGTGTTTCGAGACTTCACACTTAGTGGACTCAAACGTTAGCTCACCTCATTCTCCCTAAAGTCCAAAATCCAAACTTCACTTATGTTAGATCAATGGTCCATGGCCTTTTGCGATCCAACGGTCTAGATCACCTCTTCACGAATCAAGACTTCACGTTTCAGGATTTTGCATTTCGCGAAGTGGGAATATTTCTTGCCTCTTTTCCCCGATTCCCGATCCCCAAAATCCTCTCGTGTCAGATCGACGATCCACGACTTTCCTTGATACAATGGTCCAGGTCACATAACGACTTCGGGTTTCAGAGGTTTAGTCGCACCAACACGCGATTCTCCCATCACGGGAAATTTGAACTTACAGATCCGATGGTCAAGGTGGGTCCCGATAGATCCTTGGCTCTACAGTCTAGATCACATCATGACTTTGGGTTTCGGACTTTAGAGGATCCGTCCCCTTCATGATGATTACCAACATTCATCGAACTTGCGAAGACTGAAGGAGTCGAGGCGTTATGCCTGCGCTCCTTATTCAAATCTAATGACCGTGACAGACCTTGGATTCTCCCGAATGGATCTTGTCTTTTCATATTCCAAAGGAAAGGATATTCTCTTTCAATACTTGAGTCTCGCTATTCTTCCTAAGATTTTTTGGCTATGAAAGGATTAAGAGCTTTGCACTCTTTCTCTTGAACGTAATGCTTGGAAGAATTCTTCTGCACATCCCTTATGTTCATTCCTCAAATCTAGGACTTAAGAGGTTCTTGACCTCTGCCCACCTCATAGAGACTCTGTGCATATCAACACTACCTCTCCTGAGCTTAATAGACTCCATACTCCCATGGACTCTGGGAAACTGAGAGTGTCGATGTGCAACCATGAAAACCGTGGCCAAGATCGACGAACTCACAATCCACTTATTTTAACTTAAGCCATCGTAAGGATTAGACATTTATGTATACAAATCAAACAATTCCATACTTAAATACACAATTTAAACAAGAATAAAGAGATACAATATAATCATTAAACAAACATGCATATCCCCGAGTCATTCACATGATATCCAAATTTATTACATAGTTACAACTCAATTACACAGGGTATGAGAATACTTATCTATTACAGGCTGCAGCCAACTAACTAACTATGGGTGTGTTCCTTTCCACCCAACCATAGGCTTAGAGGCATTCATTCTTAACACTCTAGCCACCCCCGTGCCAAGCCATGATATCACTAGTGAATTTATGCCATCTCTCAGAGATATTCTCTCTGTCATAGTGACCCTGCGAGGTTTATCAGATGCTTCCTCAGCATCAAGCTCACATTCAATTCCTTCAGGTTGTGTTCTCTACACTTCCTTTTGGTTCACACATATCCTTCCGAGCTTGTGCTCCTGTCTGGTGTCTCTCCTATTTATTCTCTCTTTCTTACCATCCCCATGTGTATATATCTTACCTTCCTTATTTTGGAAGGTTTCCGACCTATCCTGTTCCTTTGGTTAGAAGGAAGGTCAATTCTGCAGGTCTCTATGGTACTTTGCATTGAAAACCCATGTCTCCATTCATGGGGGTTGTTGATTATTCAACCACTAGTCCTTTCCTTCATTAACTGATTCATTCCTCTAGAGATATCATGGCTTGTACTTCAAGGCTTCACCCCCCAACAATCAGTTATGGGCAATTTAAAAATAATACATTTACATCGTCCACATGCCTTAGAATGGTAATCCTATTTTATGATTAATTACAAGCTAGGGGAAATAAGGTGTTACAATGAAAGAATCCTTGGATATGGTTGATGAGCATATAGACACTTTCATAGAAATTGGGAGACATAGATGGGATGTTGGTCGTTTCCTTTTTTATAGAGACCCCATTTATGATATTGGGGGTGGTTCTCATGAAAAAGAGATTGATTTATCATCGCTAGGAAATTGGTCCTCACTTGTACATGATTCATATTATTGGTAGCTTGGTGATGATATGACAAGGAATTTATTTCATCCAGATGAGGATGACCTGTCACCATATACTCATAATGATTCTCAGTCATACCTTGAGAGTTGTCATTCTTACCCTTTTTGGGATTCATATTTGTTCTATGGAGGTTTCCAACCACATTTTCACTCAGACCTTGATGGATACAAGGTCATGGTCATCCCATAGTAGCTAAACATTCACATTGCAGAGCGACATTATTTTCATCCTATTTTTCAAGATGAAAGGGAAACAATATTTCACTAGTAGGAATATTTCTTCCTCCAGACATGAGTTTGTTCCTTACCTCTTATCTTTTTCTCTGGGAAGCCATGCAGTCTTATTTTGATCTCTCATCTCCTCTCGGTCCTCAAAAACCAGTGGAACTTTGTGCACATATGAATATGAACCATCGTCTATATACGGTAGTCCTCTTCAGATATGGGTTGATTGATCTTATGGCTATCACTATAGGTAGGATTTTCTAGATGATCAGGCTTGTGGTTTCTCTTTCCAGGAGGATCTCCTCCCTCCCACCCATCTCCATGAGTTTCTTTTCAAGATTGATTATATGTTTATTTATTCTCATGATTTTAATGTGCTCAAATTGAATTTATAGTATTACATGATTAAGCACAGGGGGAGATACCTCGATGGAATTATGAACAGGTGGTTGCATTAGTTATACGATCTCACCTAACATTCCAGTACCTAATCTTTAGGTCCCCAGGTAAGTAGGTAGGTCATATTTCATTCTTTCATTTGCATATTGATTTCTCATGGTAGTTTAGTTGCATTTCATATTTGATTTTCATTTTTTTCTACTTTCATTATTGATTTACATGTTTCTTTCGTCATATATATGAAAAAATACAAAAATAAATAAATTATTTTCTAGATTAGTTTCTATTTTTGAGATTTGATTTTGATGTATATGGATGAATGATGATAGAATCACCCTTTTACATTTGTATGTTTCAATGTAGGTACAGGTCGGACTAGGAGATGTTGAGGTTCTCATGCAATTTACACCAAGTACATGTCCCTGAGTAGAAGCCAGTTTCTATCCCCATTTCCTATGGATAACTAACGAGATGATGTCTCAAGGTCCTCATGTTGCAGACATGGAGTATCGAGAGACAGATGTTTAATAGCGTCCACTTGCATAGACAGATTCCCACCTCACCACCACAAGTCTTAGGTTCATCATGAGGGTATCCACCACATCAGTTGGCTTCCAGAAGACATTGGGTCTTGCTCCATGAGGTACAATCCAGGTATCATGGTAAGTTTCATTTCAGTATTTGAGGCATTTGAAATTTCTTTTGATTATATAACATCTGCTTGGAAATTATGTTATTTTCCATGTTTCACCTTGGTGGTTGAAATTGCGCCCTAGTAAGTGGTCACCCTTAGGGATGGGTTTTCTATCGGGAGGTCCTCTTGAAAGGTCATTGTACCATTCCCGACCTTACTTTCCACTTTCCACACTTCATCCCCTCATCTCCTTATCTTTTGGGATTTTCGAGTGTACTGACCTTAGAAGGGATTGTCCCTCATTTAATGGGAAGAAGAGGCTAAAGTACCAAAGGGAATGTAGCTGGAAAAAGATAAAATACACATTATTAACCTTCATATGCTCGCCGAAAGAAGTCTTGAGAACAATGCAATGCTTCTCTTAAAAAATCAAAGACCTACAAAAGAAAAATTCACATAATAATAATAATAATAATAATGTATTTTTAAGGTCATGGCCAAGCCAACACACCAAATTGGTGTATGAGACCCCCTTGTTTGTGGGATAAGGGACCCCCCTCTACCCAATGATTTGACTGGTAAATTCTATGAAGGTATACATACCCTACCCCCCTCTGGATTTGAACCTGTGACCTCTTAAGAGGAAACACGTGTTCTGAACCATTAGGCCCACTCAGGTTGTCCCACTTGTTAAGGTGTGTACATGCATGCGGTGTCCCTTTCTTTACATGCATATGGCACTCTGTGTACCTCTATCTTCATATGAATCAATGGTACTTCCCCCAAATATAATTGATTAACCCCTATGGAGTACCCAACAGTTGGACCTTAATTAATTAATGGCAATAAATGGGCTTGGAAAATGGATGCATTCAAAACGAAGGTGCAACACAACTTCTACAAAGGAACCCATAAATGGAACATTACGATCCCTTGTATGTCACGAATCCCATGCCTAAGATTTTTTCTCCCATTCATATCATATTCTCCACATGACTTAGAGAGGGGTTCCACTTGGGAAACACTCCTAAACTTAAGGTATGATTCACCCAATAGATCGCTTTGTCAACCCTCCCATACCTAAACTTGGCAAATTGCATAGGGTGTTTGAGCACTTGTTTAGTTTGATGAGGTGGTTTTTGATGCACATGCTTAGGTGGATATTTTATTTATTTTATTTACTTATCATGATGCATTTGAGTTGATATCCTTGGAGGGCGTATTCATTGACTTTGCAGGACCTAGTTGGTGGACATATTTGGAAGAAAAATCCTAGCTTGGGCTTCCTTGGGGCTTGAAGCCCATAGTATGAATACCATGGCCCACACACTAGATGATGATGGTAGCCTTTGGAGGCCTGAGAGACACCTTGGAGGATCTACCCTCTCCCATTTCAAGCCCAACGTTTTTCTCTTGAGGCCAAAACGTCACACTTGAAGAGCTTGACGTCACCCTAAGGCTAGGGTTTTGGTGGTGAATGTTTTGGCGATGGAAACTTGGCATGTTTTGATGGGAGAAGGATTAAATTGAAGGAGGAAACCCTAGCACATGAGAGGGAGGACCTAGAAGGCCCAACGACTTTGATTATTTACTCCAACGACTTGTAAAAAGTATCAAAATGTCACCCTTTAGAGGGATGATGTCACATTAGGGTTTCTTATGTGCATTTTTTAAAGTTAAATTTGAATTTGAGAATGTAAAGGGGAAAAGTAAGGGTTGTTGACCCCTTACTTTGCAATTACCCTAAAATTAAGTGGAAAAACACTTTTAGGAGGATTTGTATAAATAGAGATCAAACTCTTGTCATTTTATCATAGCTCTCCCATTATGAGAAGACTATTGTGGCTGAAATTTGCGCCCTAATTGGGAAATTTGGATATCTCTCTCTTGTACAAATGGTTTTTGGTAATCTCTCTTGGTGAATTGTTGAGCTAAGGTGGTGTGCACCTCTTGGAAACTTCTTCTATTGCTTATGGATGGACATTACTTGGTAAACTAGGGTTTGGTCTTTGCTATTGTGGAATTGGTAAGGAAATTTATGCATGTGTTGGTATTTTCTACTAGTTTCATTGATATTATTGTATTAAACCCTTGGAGGAGTATAAGAGGATACACCCTCCACCATGGTTCATGTTATTTTCAATTTTATAACTCAATTTTTGCAAGGTTGTTAGGATGAGTACAAGGGTGTACACCCTCCTAGATTTACCTTAGTTTGATTTGCATGCCCTAGGGAGTAAGAGGGTTTACACCCATAGGGAAGTTGTGGATATAAATCATAATTTCAAGACTCCATTCACCCAAATTTTAAATGCACTAACATGAAGTTTGCATTGGAGAAATAAATTCTTTGCATTGGTAAACGTGATTTAGAGAGATATTGATCTTGTTTAAGTTGGAATCTTTTTTTGATGCTTTGAGATTTCTAAGGCGTCTAGGGTGTCTTGGTTTGATTATTATTATTAGAGATATAAATCAATAAAAATCTACAGCCATTAGGGCTGCATCAACTTACTCCTTGATTATAACTCACATTTCAACCGTCAAAAATTGCTAATAAATTACCCCTATAACCTACCAGCCTCAACGCACCTTTTGGGTGGTTTACTTGCTTGTTTTGTGGGTTGAAGTTTTCTGTTGTAGCAATAGTTTTCTACATCCATAAGGCTGATAAAATATATCTTCAATACTTGTTTATAACAGCCATAGTTTTTTGCTAAAGTCTTATGCTTTCATACTTGAGTTATACTAGTGATTGCTAGCTTATCTCTTGCACATTTACCTGACTCTTAGCATCTTGTTAGAATATATAACAATCATTTACTTGCTGATATATATCTATTTTGACTGATGCAAATAGGGACAAAAATATTAACTTTCTTGTCCACTTAACATTAATCTTTTATACTCATCTTTTCTTGTGTCTCCGGCAGGTACAATCGTCTTCCACAAGTACTCAAGCATTTGGAAAACATATACCATCCTCAAGATTCGTTTTCAAGAAAATTCTCACTTAGAAACTTGACCTATAGGGGAATCACTTCCATTGTCTCACATTTTATCTCATTTCCCCCTAGGTTCACCCAAGACACCCCCCTTGTGTTGGATTCTTCCTTCACTTAAATGAGGGGAGGGTTTATCTGAGGTGACAGTGGGTAAACTTTCCAACCATTGTCGCAATATAATGGATTGGTTAAGGATTTTCCCAACCTACAGTTTACGCGATAATAGTACTCAATAAAGAAGGCATCTAGCACAAGTGTCTTGATTTTCACACCCTTAACAAAATCACAATCAAAGAAAAATTACCCATTCCTATCATTGATGACCTTTTGGATGAATTGAGTGTTTTTGAGTACTTTACCAAACTTGATCTATGTTCTAGCTACCAAAACATATATATGAAAGAGACCAATATTCCCAAAACTGCCTTTCGAACTTGTGAGGGTCACTATGAGTTCTTGATCATTCCCTTCAACTTCTGTAATGCACATTCCACTTTTCGAATTCGCATGAATCATGTTTTCCATCCTTTCCTCTATCTTTTCGTCTTAGTTTTCTTTGATGATATCATCTATAGTAAAACTTGGCAAGCCCATCTAGCCCATGTGGATCAAGTACTACACTTACTACCTTAGCACAAAATATTTCTCAAATAGTATAAATGTGCTTTTGGAGCCTATGCAGTAGAGTACCCGAGACATATTGTTGGAAAGGATGGTGTACATGTGGATCCTAAGAAAATTGAATCTATTAAGGATTGGCCTCACCCTAAAAATATCAAGCGCTTGCACGGTTTCCTCGGTTTAACGTGATATTATCACAAGTTTGTTCAGAATTATGGAAAAATTGCAGCTCCCCTCACTACTCTCCTTAACAATAATGCTTTCAGTTGGACTTTTGCAACTGATAAATGCTTCCAAGACTTGAAAAAGGATATGTGCACGACTCTTGTTTTATAATTTCCCAACTTCACCAAGAAGTTTTTCCTGGGATGTGATGCTTCAGAGAAATGAATTGGGGTATTCCTCATGCAAGAAGGCAAACCTTTTACTTTCACTAATAAATAGATCTTGGAGCAACATTTGGGAAAATCCACTCATGAAAAGGAAATGTTGGATATTCTACATGCAGTGGATCTTTGCTATCCTTATTTGTTGAGGCAACACTTCCAAATTAAGATTCATCATCGTAGCCTCAAGTATCTTTTGGAACATATAATTTTATTTCCCAAGCAATATAAATGGGTGACCAAGATGTTCGGTTATGATTATGAGACAATTTACAAGAAGGGAAAAGAAAATGGTGATTTTTAATGCTCTTTCAAGGAAATATGAAGAAGGGTCCCTCTTTTCCCTCTCTTTCATTGTCACATATTGGTTACAAGTTTCTCACTAGGAGTGGTTTCAAGATCCAAAACTTTCTTGCCTGATCCAACATTTGCAACAAAATTCTTAGGCCTCTCCAGAATACTCTTGGCATAATGAGGAGCTTCGCTATAAAGGTCGCATGTATTTAAGAAAATAGTCTCACCTTAAATCCAATGTGCTCTCTGAAATTCATACTTCACCAACAACTGGGCATCCAGGCTTTCACAAAACCTATGAATGGGTTAAACGTTCTTTTTTCTGGGAAGGAATGAAATAAGACATTTGCACCTTTGTGGCTGAATGTGATACTTGTCAAGGCAATGTTGGAAACTTTGTTGTCATTGATGTCAAAGGAAGACTGTTATGGATTCCATTAATAAAATAGATGATGATAGGCATATTGAGATGACAAGTCCAAGGATTGAACCTGAACCATACTTGAGATAGATCAAGACTATGTGACAGTTAGAATATCAACATATACAACAGGGAGGATACCTCGACAGGGGATTCTGATCAACGACTGATATTGATCGAAAAATATAGATCAATGGTGAAGGAGAATAGTGCAATGAAGTATCAAAGGAAAAAAATAAGGGATACTCCCATTAAGGTAGTGTGATTAATGGTGCAGATTTACCTTGAGTGATTTAGATCCATGATCCTAAATAATACACGTGATAACGAGTGATTGGAGCTATTTATCGAAGATGAAGATCGTCGGATCGAATCAGAGAGCTAAGGAAACCTCGACTATTCATTCAACTATTTGTTAAGTCCTAACCATTTATTAATATTGAATGGAAAATATTATATATGAAGTGGGTCACATCCATATCGAAGGATATAAGTTAACATAAGTTTGGAGTTCGAAGCAACAATGAAGACCTTTCGGAGCAGTGGAATTAGAGGAGAAAGTATATAACAAAGAAAAGTGTTCTGAAAAAGGCAGAGCAACGGATGGTCGAGATTAATTTGGAGTGATCCAGAATGATATATATAGAGAATACACATGTCAACAAGTAAAAATCCTTTGGAGTGTCATATTCAAAGTTCAACTTCTAGAGTCTGTTTCAACACTCTGAAGCAAGAGAATCAAAGAGAATATTCCTTTAGATACTGTATCACTTAGAATCCAGAAGAATGGGAAAGTCACACAACATCGATAGAGGGTATCAAATAATATTCCTCTTAGCTTTGATTAGTATGAAAATAGAGGAGAGATCAATGGTTGAGATCTATTTAGAGTGAATCATATCAATGACTCTAAAAGGGATACATGGCAATTGATTGACGAAGTACAAGTGGTCATGTGAAAAAGTGCCAATTCAGTGAAGTGTACAAAGAAGGGTCGAAGTTAGTGACGACATCAGTAGCCACGTCAACATTACTATGTCAGATACACATGCAAGTCTTCTGAGAAACAAGATCATATCAGATTAGCATTTCAGAGTCCAATTTTTGGACTTTGTTATAATAATCTGATGGAAGAACATCAAAGAACATTTCTCTTCGATATTGTTCATTCAATGTTAAGAGAACCAAGAAAGTTCCACCACTCCGAAGTCAAGGAATCAAATAATATTCCGTGGTAGTTGGGAAGAGACACGTGGTAGCTGACATAAACCAGGACATGTGGCATTGGTGAATGCGAAACAAACATGTGGAAGTTGTATCCACGAGTGTAAGGGTGAAACATGCAAGTTGATCGATGAGACCTGGTGCAGTACAAGGAAGAATAAATCATGATCGTTGATTACAACAGATCAACCATGGAGGTTGTTTAGTCTTTCGAAACCCAAAAAGAGGCGTGCATGCATACATAGTTGTGTGTTCAGAGAGTCGTAAGCTACGGGTATCGAGACACTTAGAGAATAAGAACTCTAAGAACCAATGAAAATCATTGATCAATGATCCAACAACTAAGATAGTGCTGAGTGTTTTAGACTTCCCGTGGTCTTGATGAATTGGATCATAGATCGACGATAAATATTGAATGGAAACCCTGATTGAACGGTGGATGAGTATTGAGAACCCATGGGCACCCTGATTGTCTCGATGAATGTGGTCGCATATTGTTGGATAATATTAAACATTGAAATTATCAGATGATTGTTGAGTGTCGAGGACCAACTAACCAGATAAAGTGAAACAGAAGGAATAGAGACCATATTTCATGGAGGGTTTTGTGGCCTGATTCAAAGAATCAATGGACCTGAAGATGACCATACTTGATATGTACATGCATAAAGGAAGTAATCTCTATAAATAGCAATTCCCTAATAAATATAAGGTAGAAGCGAAGTGGGAAGGAAGTGGATATGAAATACCAAGGAATATGAGGAGAATTCATATCTCATGAACCTCAAGGAGAAAAAGATTGAGTATTCTGTGAAGCAATTTGCTATGGCGCAGGGTCAATTTTATACATAACTATTTCCAATAGAATTTCAAGTCATCTAGGTTGGTGCCTGATGTGTAGGTTGGTTCCTACAAAGGATTGGTGTCCTCTTTTATTTACAGGTTTGTGCCTGGTGTGTAGGTTGGTTCCTAGAGAGGATTGGTGTCCTCTTTTATGTACAAGTTGGTTCCTGTCTGCAGGTTGGTGCTTGGTGTGTAGGTTGGTTCTTATAGGGGATTGGTGTCCTCACAAAGAATTATATTGATATTTATCTATAAAATACCTTCAAGGTTTTTCACTTCCATAATATCTGTAATATGTTGATTATGATAAGTATCTATGATATGAACTAATGTGTTATAAATAGCTGTGAAAAAAATTGTTTAAAGTACTCAGTACTGATTCACCCCCCTCTCAATACTACCAACATTCCAACAATTAGTATTAGAGCAGGTTCCTTCAGCAACATGAAACAATATAACCACTGGAAGGGAGATCCCAACAAGTCATGTTGGTGTATATATATTCTTAGTATATTTCACTCATTTATATGTCAATCCGAGATTCGTAATCAAAAGAGTTGTTACAATAAATGTGCCGAAAACAGGTAACCTATCTATGACTGTTGTATCTATCTCAGTTAGGAAATAATTAATAACATAATACTCTCTTTTTGGAATATCTAAATGCTTCACAAAACTTAAAATTTAGAAGGTAAATATTATAGTAAAACTCTCAAACAAACATTCAATTGAAAAGGTTCTTGCTTAGATAACAAGTCTGTTCATTATAGGATCATGAAATGAAGAGATGAATTGAGACCTTGCTTCATGTAGCAATTGAATAGCAATTAACAATTTACTCCAATTACTCTTGGAAAGACACCAATCATACCTAATCAATTCCAATCAAACCCTATTCAATACAAGAGATAGTCAATATGATTGAAAGACTTCATTACATAGAGAATGAAGGTGAGAGATGAAGTCTTATTATCCATGTACCTACTGAGAACAACACAATCATAAATTAGAAACAATAACAATTTATTATTTAACAATCCCAAACATCTATCCAACTTTTGTTAACTAAATATCATTCTGCAGAAATGAAAATAGAATTATCTACTATGCTCAATGTATAAATGTTCATTCACACTGATCCAAAATCAAATCTATTTAGAAATCCGTATTGTACTTCAGAAAGATCATATACTTAAAATCTTTTGCAACATAGAGCTATTATATTTGCACACTCACACAATTTACTTATGCCACATACAAACATATACAGGGAGGCTTACCTTGGTTGGGGTAGTGGGCCCTTGCTGAACCAACAAGGTACCTCTAAAGAAATTACAGACTAAACACTTTACTCGCATCCATGAATTGCACAAACTAGAATTTGTATTTCTTCAATTGATCAAGTGAATCGGTAATTCAACTTTTCATTTCCATCATAAGAATGTATATCATTCTAGACTTACTATCTATCATCTACACAACATCCCTTTTAAAGAAGGTTATCCGTTATAATTAAGGTCTGAGGACAATTATCAAATGTTTACAAAATATTACAATTGGTGAATCATATCGTATCTCAAGGAATGGAATTCATCCTCATGACACAAACTACATGAGTGATGAATTCTATCGTGATCTTTGAACTATCTAAGGATACTTCCATCCAACTAATTTCTTGGAACCACCACCAACATACTAGTTCAAAATGTTAATCATGTAGATAGGGGTTTAGTACCGGAATAACACAGTAATAGATCTGGGTACCAGATCAGTGCAACGGTGGTATCATAATAGGCACAGAGTTGGTACCGGATCAATGTAGAGGTGGCACTAGATCAACGCAAAGGTGGTACCAGATCAACACAGTGTTGGTACCGGATCAGGCGGAGTACCATAATGGATTAGTTGGTTGTTGCAGTATCGAACCAGTTGAAGTACCGGATGAGGTGATGCCTTGTCATGAAGCTACTTAATAATAATCAAAGTAATTAGGACCATAAACAATCAACCATTTAATCCCAATTTAATCAAGAAATCAAACAAATCATGTTTTAACATGGGTTACCTCTTTATGAATATGGATAAGGTCACAAGGTAGGTTTGTGGAGGAAATAGACAACATATACACATGTCAGAGGTAAAATTGACTTAGATAGAGGATAATATAGGGTAATAGAGGTGTAAAAATGGAGACTCAACATTTCCCCCATGCTTAAGACATTGCATGTCCTCATGCAAAAATTTCAAAACTGATACTCAAAATTTTGAAAAATTGAATTGTCTTCCACCCTGTCTGAACATCATTTATCTTGTTGTAGAATGTTGAAACTAGAATCCTTGCTCCAAATCTCCTTCTTAATAAACCTGATGTATTGGATCAAATGTAGAACTTTGTTGAGTTTAGAAGAGACTTCTTCTTGCACATCCTGTAACTTTAGGTTATATTCTTTCAGTTGTGCATTCTCTGCCTTAATGTGCCTATCCAAAACTTGATACTCTCTAACCTCTTGTTTCAACTTCTCATTCTATTTTGTCAGTTTCCCAAGCTTCACTACCAACTGTTGTTTTCTCAGGGAACTGACAGGATCAGACATGGTTGTTTGTTCAATTACCTCCCTTCAGGCTTCCTTTTCCTTTCTTAAACCTCTCAAGGTTTCTATTACTAACCCCTTGATCTCACTAATTGTTGCTCCATAGCCACTTTCTTTCTCTCGAGAAGTCAGAATGTCAATAGGATCCTTTGGAAGAGAAGGAACATGTGGAACTATTATCTGTTTAGCCATGCTCCTTGTAGTTCTTCATATAGGAAATGAGGCTTCCTCAGTTTTGCGGACAGGGGTGGAATTTTCTTCAAATAACTTCCTCTTTGTTTTAGTAATAGATATAGGCATGGGGACCTGTTTCTCATGTACATATTTGGTTTTCACTTTAGAGGACCGAAGTGTAGGTTCTGGATTTTGTTCTTGATGAACATCCCTCGTTTCCACTCTGGAGGACTGAGGTGTAGGCTCTAGGATTTGTTTCTTTTGTACCTTCCTCATTTTAAGATTCCACTTACTTTCACTTCTCACCTCATGAGTCTTCTCCAACTCACTAATTGACTCTTGAGGAAACACAATAGCTGCTTCAGGGGTCTTCTCCAACTCATTAACCGATTCTTGAGGGAACTCAATAGTTTCCTCGGGGGCATCATTAAGAACTTCCTTTTGACCTTTTTTCTTCCTTTTTCACCTCTCACTTCGCGGCAGTTGATTTTTAGGGATCGAAGCTGGACTTGATTCCTTAGATTGGGCAGGATTCTCCTTCCTGGATGTAGTGGTCTCCTCTAGGATTTTTTCTTCTAGCACATCCTTCTTTTGACACTTTTTCCTTCTTTAAATGTTTAGTTCATGGGACTTTTCTAACTTGCTAACTGGCTCTGTTGATAATTCAATGGTTTCCTCAGGAGCACTATCTAAGCGTTCCCCTTGCCTAGAGTCCTTTCTTTGCTGCCTTTTAGTTTTTGGAATCAGGGCTGGACTTGTTTCCTGAGATTGGGAGGTCCTCTTTTTCTTGGATGCAGTAGGCTCTTCTATAACAGACTTATCTTTGTCGGACTTATCAAAAGGTTGGGATGAACTAGGTGTAACATCAACTTCTTCTTCCCCTAACTTATTCCTTTTATTTTTCTTTGTCTTTCTACTGGACCCCTCACTACATGCCTCTATTTCATGTTCTTCTATGGATTTAGATACTCCTTCTTGAGAAAAATTGTGTTGAAGGAGTTGTTTCTAGCTACTCCTTTTTTTTCTCAAGGCATGGGAAACCAATAATTTCATTAGGCCATGGTGATGGATACTAGTTTCGGGTTTCTTAGATGATGATTTGAATCCTCTCACCATTTTATTTAGAATCATCCATAGGAAGTGGGGAAAATCAATTTGTGGCCCTCCTTCAAATGTGACAAAATTTTTAAATGGTATAGGAAGGTCACGACATACCTCCCTTCGCAAGTGAGAAATATATGCAGACTAATAAGCATCGTCCAATACTCTTCCTTACTGCGGCTTCGAGGAATGCCTTTGGTCCAATCGGGGTCTTGATGTTTTGACCTTAGAAACTTCTGACAAAGCTTCCTGTCGACGATCACCCCCTTAAAATATTTCTCTCCAGAGGGAGGTAAGCCTGTAGCTTCTACTATGGTGGCCTCCGATATTTTTAATTTCATCTCCCCAAACTAAACACTCTCTCTGTCATATGTCTGAGAAAAAGCAAGAGATACTCCCTCATGATAGCCTTTAAATTTTTCCAAAAATGGAACCCAACCGACCTGTTCAAGTTTCTCCCTGCAAGCTTGGTATTCCTGTGTCTCCCTGTATAATTGAAACATAGGTTTGTGTCTATCAACCCCCATGTTGGCTTAAAACAATTCTTAAAGCGTATGAGGAAACAAAATAAAGGATCGAGGGTTTAGTACTGGAAAAGGGTGTTACACATTATTTTTGTCATCCCTATGACCATTAATG
>JASDQU010439884.1:169333-185349 GCA_032191745.1 Picea mariana | reverse complement strand
TGATTAATTAATTAATTAATTAAATACCTATTACATTTAATAACATGAGTATTAAATTTAAAAGATTAATAAGTTATATTGTTTAAATTGAAAAGGTTACGTACACGGAAAGGGATAACATATTAATTACAAAAGGATAAAATAATAAAGGGGATAAGGGGAATTAACTACGAAAAGATAAGATAAGGTAATAAATGGGTAGGTAGGGAAGTAAATGAGGGGGAAGTCGGTGAAGGAGGAATAGGGAGGGGAAGGAGGTTTACGAGGGTGATCATTTTGGACGAGAGATTTTTGGGGGGGATTGATTTGGAGGGGCTCTCTTGGATTGGCAGGAGGAGTGAGTTCTGGAGTCGGGAGGATTAGTTCAGGGGCACCGGTTTTCTGGAGGTTTTGGGCACGGGGGCCATGATATCCATATGATATCCTGGAGCTAAGAAGTTACCTATTTGGCAGGGTGGAACAAGGTTTTGGGCAGTGTTTACACAGTTCAGCAGCGGTCAACAAGGCAACAGCAAGATAGCAAGGTGAATTAGCATTAGACCCAGGTAATTTAAATTGTGTATTTGTTTATTTGTTATAAAATTTTATTATTTGTTGATAAATTTATATGTGAATGTGCTCAAAATAAGGAAAATTTGAATTTTACTATTTTTCTCAATTAAAAGAAATTAGTGGATTTTCTGAAATCAGTACGGTTACAATTTATGTAATTATTTGATGTTAAATCTATTCATCCCCTACAGATGACATTCTCATTTACAACAACACTTGGTCCAAACACTTGCAGCATATTCAACAGGTTTTGCACACCCTGCGACAGCACAAGCTATACGCCAACTTGGAAAAATTCTCCTTCGGCATGGACATGGTCCATTACCTAGGCTACATCGTTGATCAACATGGCGTACATGTGGATCTAGCCAAGATCCAAGTCATCCGTGACTGGCCATCCCCAACCACACTCACTTAGATTCAAAGCTTCTTTGTCCTTGCCAATTTCTATCGTAGGTTCGTGGCTAGATTCTCCCATATTGCATGGGCCCTCAGCCAAATAACCAAGGGTGGTGGTAATGTGAAATTTGTGTGGGGACGGTACCAAAAAAAAATGTTCAATGATTTGAAGTAGTGCTTGTGCTCAACCCCAGTAATTTCACTACTAGACTTGCAACAACCCTTTGAGATCGAGACAGATGCTTCAAACTATGTTGTGCACGTCGTTCTCACTCAGCACGACCACCCCATGGCCTATCATAGTGAGACACTATCAGATGTTGTTCGTAAGTACCCTAATTACGACAAATAAATGTACTCCATTGTGCAAGCCTGCTGCTAGTGGAGACATTACATTCTTGGGAAGGGGACAGTCATCCACACTGATTATAAGCCAATGCAGTTCATGCAGACACAAGGAAAATTGTAGAATGATCACCATCAAAAGTGGTCCACATACTTGCAACAATTCCACGTCAACATCAAGTATAAAAGAGGAAGCACCAATCACATTGCCGATTACCTCAGCAGACCGCCAGTCGCGGCACTCACCACGGTGCTAGAATCTTGCATCCATGAGACCTCTGGATGGCTCCAAATCTATGAGACAGACCCAGACTTCACCACCACCTACCAAATGTTGGGTGCAAATGCAGTTGTCGATAAGTTCCATATTTAGGATGGGTTGTTGTGTTGTCTGGGCCATATATGTGTTCCATCAAATGAGCAAGTGAAGCTGATCGAGGAATCCCACTACAGTTGGGTGGCAGGACACTTCGGCGTCGAAAAGATAGTGGTGATGCTACAAAAACATTTCTATTGGCCGAAACTTCAACAGGAGGTCATCAAGTATATTAGGTCCTGCACTGCCTGCATTATTACCAAACCTACAAATAAAAAACAAGGCCTATACACCCCTCTTCTTACTCCTGATAGGCCATGGGAATCCATCTAAATGGACTACAGGTTGGGCCTCCCATCCACCAAGCGGGGAAATGACTGTGTTTTTTTCGTTATTGATCACTTTTCTAAGATGACGATTCTGGTTGCCTGGAAGAAGAGAATCATAGAAGAGGCCACTGCCAAGCTCGTCTTTGAATGAGTTTGGGTACATTTTGGAATCCCACAAACCATTTTCTCAGATTAGGAAAGCCTATTTCTCAACACATTTTGGTCAATCCTCTGGTCACTACTGGACACCAAGCTCACCAAATCCATGGCCTTCCACCCCAGACAGATGGCCAAACCGAGGTCGTAAATCGAATGATGGTGCATATCCTTCACATGTATAATTCAAAGCACCCTTGCACATGGGATGATATCCTTCCCTATGTCCAACATAGCTACAACCGAGCCCTGCAAAACTCAACCGACCACAACCCCTTTCAGGTGGGGTTGGGATTCCAACCATTGGGTCCCATACATCTTGCACTTCTCCTTGCGGTCACCTCAATTGACTCATCTCCTGCTCCATCTGAAGCTAAAAAAGACACCTGATTCATTGAGTGGATCTAGCACATTCTCCAATAGGTTCAGGATATCCTACAAAAGTCCAATGACAAGTACAAGCAATTCCATGATTAACATCGGGTGCCACATAAGTTTCAGGTGGGAGACAAAGTTTGGTTGCACTTGCAGAAAGAATTCCTTACTGGACCCCATCGAAATCTTCTCACACTCTATTATGGTTTGTACACCATCACCAAGGCTGTGGGGTATAATTCTTTTGAGCTCAACATTCCTCCTTTGCTTGGCCTGCACCCAGTGTTCAACGTGGATCTCCTTCGCCGTTATTTCCCACCATTATTGGACACCTCAAAAGTGGTAGAACCACTGACACGAATAGATCTCAAATCCAATTGAATACAATAGGAATCCAATGATCATATTATGGACACCTAGATCAAGGGAACTCGACAACAAAGTATCCAGCTTTATCGAGTCGTCAAAGCAGGACAACTCCTGCACCAAGGCAAGTGGCTCACCCGGGGCCAAGTTCAGCAGAAATTTTCTCATCTGATGGGGGAAATCAATGCAATGGAGAAAATTTCTTCCTAATGAGGGAGGATGGATATCAGTGGCCACCCACCTTTTCCAACTGGCTCAAAATAGTTTTCTGGCAATTTTGGTAATTTACTATTTTTAGCAGTTTTTCACTTCCAGAGCCATTTTGAGGCCCTAAACAATGTTTTTTGGGGAAAATAGGGAGAAACATGGAGGTTACTTCTATATTTCCTCCAAAATTAATCTCCTCAACAATACCTTTCCAACGGGCTATCATACGCCTAAAACGAAGATCGTATGAAAAAGTTACAACCCCGAGAAGTTGATGTACTAACTTGCCCAAACAGGGCCCACATGACTTTTGGCGCTTCATCTCCTAGGGTTAGGTTTTTGGATGTATAGCATTTTTAGAATTCTTGTTTATTGTAAAAAGGCCTTCAGAGCCTCATTGTAATCATCTTCTTGTGAATGAGTGCAACCGTCACATCTCTTCTTAGAGATAAGCCACCACCATTCCAACAATCTTGTTTTCCATTGGATTTTACAGTTTCATCTTATTTCTTTATTGAATAGAAAACTAGTTTTACTGTATCTTTGTTATTTTGTGTTAAGAACCTGTTAATAACCTTTAGTCATTTTGTTCTACTCGTAAAATACAGATCAAAGAAGGGGATTAAGGCCTAGAGGGAATGTAGCTGCAAAAAGATAAAATCCATATTATTAACCTTCCAGATGCTCACCCAAAGAGGTATTGAGAACAATGAAATGATTCTCTTAAAAAATCAAAGACTTGGAAAAGAAAAATTCACATTATATAAATGTCCCACTTGCTGAGGTGTGTACCTCTAGATTCATATTCTCCACATGAATTAGAGAGGGGTTCCTAAAATTAAGGTATGATTCACCCAATAGGTCGCTTTGTCAACCCTCCCATACCTAACCTAGAAAATTGCATAGGGTCTTTGAGCACTTGTTTAGTTTGATGAGGTGGTTTTTGATGCACATTCTTAGGTGGATATTTTATTGATTTGATTTACTTATCATGATGCATTTGACTTGATATCCTTGGAGGGCGTATTCATTGACTTTGTAGGACCTAGTTGGTGGACATATTTGGAAGAACAAGCCTAGCTTGGGCTTCCTTGGGGCTTGAAGACCATAGGATGGATACGCTGGCCCAAACACTGGATGATGATGGTAGCCTTTGTAGGCCTAAGATGCACCTTGGAGGGTCTACCCTAGCCCATTTCTAGCCCAACATTTTTCTCTCGAGGCAAAAACGTCACACTTGAGGAGCTTGACATCACCCTAGGGCTAGGGTTTTGGTGGTGAAGGTATTGACGATGGACACTTGGCATGTTTTGATGGGAGAAGGATTGTCTTGAATGGGGAAAACCTACCACATGAGAGGGAGGCCCTAGAAGTCCCAACGACTTCCATTATTTACTCTAACGACTTGCAAAAGGTGTCAAAATGTTTCCCTTTAGAGGGATGGCATCACATTAGGGTTTCATAAGTGCATTTTTTAAAGTTAATTTTTAATTTGATAATGTAAAGGGGGAAATTAAGGGTTGTTGACCCCTTATTTTGTGGTTACCCTAAAATTAAGTGTACAAAAATGTTTAGGAGGATTTGTAAAAATAGAGATCAAACTCTTGTCATTTTATCATAGCTCTCCCATTGTGAGAAGACTATTGTGGCTGAAATTTGTGCCCTACTTGGGAAATTTGGATATCTCTCTCTTGTGAAAATGATTTTTGGTAATCTCTCTTGGTGAATTGTTGAGCTAAGGTGGTGTGCACCTCTTGGAGACTTCTTCTACTACTTATGGATGGACATTACTTGTTAAACTAGGGTTTGGTATTTTCTATTGCGGAATTGGTAAAGAAATTTATGCATGTGTTGGTGTTTTCTACTAGTTTCATTCATATTATTGTCTTAAACCCTTGGAGGAGTATAAGAGGATACACCCTCCACCAAGTTTCATGTTATTTTCAATTTGATAAGTCAACTTTTGAAAGGTTGCTAGGAGGAGTACAAGGGTGTAGACCCTCCTAGATTTACCTCAGTTTTATTTGCATACCCTATGGAGTAAGAGGGTTTACACCCCTAGGGCCCCATTCAACCTTAGGGCCCCATTCACCCCTCAGTTGTATTTGCATACCCTATGGAGTAAGAGGGTTTACAACCCTAGGGCCCCTAGGGACGTTTTTTGGATCTAAATCATACTTTCAGGGCCCCATTCGCCCAAATTTTAAAAGCACTAATTTGAAGTTTGCATTTGAGAAATGAATTGTTTGCATACGTAAACGTGATTTAGAGAGATATTGATCTTGTTTAAGTTTGAATATTTTCTTGATGCATTGAGTTTGATAAGGCATTTAGGGAATCTTGGTTTTCTTAGTATTCTTAGATCTATAACTCAATAAAAAAATATAGCCATTAGGTATGCAACAAATTACTCTCTTCTTGATTATAACTCACATTTCAACCGTCAAAAGTTGCTAATAAATTGCCCCTATAACCTACTAGCCTCAACACACCTTTTGGGTGGTTTACTTGCTTGTTTTGTGGGTTGGAATTTTCTGTTGTAGCAATATTTTTCTACATACATAAGGCTGATAAAACATATCTGCAATACTTGTTTATAACAACCATAGTTTATTGCTAAAGTCTTATGCTTTCATAATTGAGTTATACTAGTGATTTCTAGGTTATCTGTTGCATCATTTACCTGAATTTTAGCATCTTGTTAGCATATCTACCAATCATTTACTTGCTGATATACATATTTGTTGACTGCTTCAAATAGGGACATCAATATTAACTTGCTTGTCCACTTAACTTGAATCTTGTATACTAGTCTTTTCTTGTGTCTTGGGCAGGTAAAATCGTCTTCTATAGGTACTCAAGCATTTGGAAACCATAGAAAATCCTCAAGACTCATTATAAATCCACTTATCACTTAGAAACTTGACCTACAGGGGCATCACTTCCATCATCTCTCTTTTCATCTCATTTCCCCCCAGGGTCACCCAAGACTCCCCCCTTATGTTGGATTCTTCCTTCACTAAAGCGAGGGGAGGAATTATCTAAGGTGACAGTGGGTAAAATCTCACACCATTATCTCGATCTATTGGATTGGGTCAGTATTTTCCCAACCTAAAATTTGTGTGATAACATTTTGGCGTTGTTGTCGAGGAATATTTTGAATCCTCTTTCGTGCCCTAATGACACTTTGGCAAGCTTCCATCCCAAAGCCTTTACTCCTAGCTTTCCTGGCGACCCCACTTGAACGATGTTCCCTTTCCACCCTTGATGATATTCTCTTCAAACTCATTTGGTGAATCCACCATCCCCCAATCCACCTTCCTAGAATCATTATTCAAGAACTCAACTTTTCCTATTACCCTTTCCATCCTTTGATGAGCATTGATATCACCCGAAGACTCCATTCAAGTGTCATTTTAGCTAATGGAATTATGGCACCATGGGGTGAACCCTTGCCTAGAAATTGTCATCTCTCAAGGAGGGTACTTTTACATATGGAAATGGAAAAGTTGTTGATGAAGCCGATGAGGAACTGGTGAATCTTGTAAAAAGTTTATCTCAAGAATCTGTCGAAGAATAAGCCCTTGGAGATGAAGAGATGTTATATGAATAAATTTACCAAGAAGATCATGATGAAGTTTCTCATGTTGAATATTCAGACGAGGCATTTGTATCCATGCCCTGCTTGATGAATATGAAGTGCTTGTATCTGCCATTCCATTAGATGAAGACATCCAAGCCTCTATTCCTCCTGCACATAAAGAAGAGAAGATGATGAGTTGTAACCCTTTCAAATATCTTGATGATACTTTATTCCATGATTTTGGAGGTGAAGAAGTATTAGAGGAACTCTTGGATGTGACAGATCCTTTTTGGAAAAAGAAAACATAGTGTTCTATATTAAGGATCAAGCCCCTTGTGATGAAGAGGCAATGGAGGGGCATGTCTATAAAGAGAAATAAGAATTCTAATGAGGTGCGACATGTTGTGAGACCTCATGATACAGTGTTATCTTTTCTCTTGCTTGATGAAGGTGAGGTTTTCCAACCTTGTTTTCCTCCTACACATGGAGTTGAAGAAGAAACTAGTCTCAATGATGAAGAATATTAATATCTACTTGAAGTTGCCCTAAACTTTGTTCTTCCTGCACACGAAGACAAAGAGATGGTCATTTAACGTCATACTGATGGTCTTATGAATGTAACACAACCGACCCCTAAGTGCTCTTTTAAGGGGTGGAGCATCAAAAATTCACTTTCCTTAACTCTCTCTAGGTTCCCCTTTCTTCATATTGCAGGTTCTTCCAAACCCGCGGGCTCTTTCCTGGCCCTTTTGAAGGATTTGAACAACATGCACTAGCTCTTCATTCTAGACCCTTCCTTCATATGACCTCAGGCTGTGACCATGGGCCTAATCAAAAGGTGCTTCGTGATTTCACGACTTTGGGTATTCTGTTGTGAGTCACCCGACTCTCCCGACTTCCCGAATTATGAACTAGAGCCTAGTGAGCGCTAGCTCCTTCCCTTATTCTCCACTGAGATGACCTCCAACTATGAATTGGGGCCCACTTTCGAGCATTTCAAGACTTCACACTTCGCAGACTCAAAATTTAGCTCACCTTATTCTCCCTGAAGTCCGAACTCTGAACTTCACTTATTTTAGATCAAAGGTCCACGACCTTCTACGATCTAATGATCCAGATCACCTCTTCGCAAATTGGGACTTCGTGTTTCGTGAAGTGGGAAGCTTTCTTGCCTTATTTTATCAATTCTCGATCCCCAAAATCCACTCAGGTTAGATCGATGGTCCATATCTTTCCTCGATCCAACAGTCTTGGTCACATCGCGACTTTAGGTTTCAGAGGTTTAGTCACAACAATGCGTGATTCTCCCGTCGCACGAACCTGAACTCACATATCGGACGGTCAAGCTAGGTCCCGATAGATCCTTGGATCTATCGTCCAGATCACATCGTGACTTCGGGTTTCAGACTTCAAAGGATCCGTCCCCTTCACAATGATTACCAACATTCATTGAACTTGCGAAGACTGAAGGAGTCGAGGCGTTAACGCCCACGCTCCTTCAAATCTAACGATCGTGACAGACCTGGATCCTCTCGAACAGATCATGTCCATTCATCCTCCAAACGAAAGGATATTCCCTTTCAATACTTGAGTCTCGCTATGCTTCCTGAGCTTTGTTGGCTTTGAAAGGCTTAAGAGCTTTGCACTCTTTCTCTTGAATGTAATGCTTGGAAGAATTCTTCCGCGCACCCCTTACATTCATTCCTCAAATCTAGGACTTAAGAGGTTCTTAACCTTTTCCCACCTCATAGAGACTCTGTGCATATCAACACTACCTCTCCTGAGCTTAACTGACTCCATACTCCTAGAGACTCTGGGCAACTGGGAGTGTCAACGTGCACCCATGAAAATCGTGGCCAAGGTTGACGAACTCATAGTCCACTTATTTTAACTTAATCCATCGCAGGGCTCAGGCATTTATGTATACAAATCAAACAATTCCATACTTACTTAAATACACAATTTAAACAAGAATAAAGAGATACAGTATAATCATTAAACAAACATGCATATCCTTGAGTCATTCACATGATATCCAACTTTATTACATGGTTACAACTCAATTACACAGGGTATGAGAATACTTATCTATTACAGGTTGCAACCAACTAATTGACTATGGGTGTGTGCCTTTCCACCCAACCATAGGCTTAGAGGCATTCATTCTTAGCACTCTAGCCACCCCTATGCCAAGCCATGATATCGCTAAGGAATTTACGCCATCTCTCAGAGAGACTCTCTCTATCATAGCGACCCTGCGAGGTTTATCAGATGCTTCCTCAGCATCAAGATTGTGTTCAGGTCCTTCAGGTCGTGTTCTCTGTACTTCCTTTTGGTTCGCTCATCTCCTTCTGAGCTTGCACTCCCATGTGTATGTATCTTACCTTCCTTCTTTAGGAAGGTTTCTGACCTATCCTATTCCTTCTGTCAGAAGGAAGCTCAGGTCTGCAGGTCTCTATGGTAGTTCAGGTTGACAACCCATGTATCCATTCACGGGGGTTGTTGATTATTCAACCACAAGTCCTTTCCTTCATTAATGGATTCTTTCCTCTAGAGATATCCTATCTCGTACTTCAAGGTTTCACCCCCCAACATTTAGTTATGGTAAATTTAGCAATAATACATTTACATCATCCACATGCCTTAGCATGGTAATCCTATTTTATGATTAATTACAAGTTGGGGGAAACATGGTGTTACAATTCCCTCCCCCTTAAAGGAACACCATCCTCGGTGTTTTTTTTTCAGAATCCCCTATTATGCATTTCTCATTCCACCACTTCAGAAGTCTTGGCCTTTGTCCTCGGTCAGGTCCTTTTTCAGACTCTTAGTCTTCATCACCTGCCTTCAATAATTCTTGGACAACAAGCACATTAATCACAATTTTATGCAAAAACATCTTACTGTTGTTCAAAATTCAAGAGGAAAATTTCATAATCTATCACAATACTTATTTGTGTAGTTCGTGGGGTTTCATCCACATGATTGTCTTGTTATCCAGGCTCACTAATTTTCCTATACATACCCATTGTGTGCATGATCCCAATCAATAGTTTACAAGAACTATCAAGGTCTCCTCTCCCTTGCGGTCACTCAGCCTCCAGGCTCAGGCTTAGGCATCCCCTTCTCTTCTATACAGTTTCTCGGGTGATCCATCTTGCCTTGCCAAGGATTTATCGCATAGGAAGAATTACAGAGACTTCATCGAGCCTTACAGTCGAGGCATCCCTCACACTTGCTCTGCCGAGGCATCCCTCTGGCTTGTTTTACCTCAATACAACATATTCCAGGTGATCATGACTTACCACGAGGTTTTCATGTCTCAACAATGGCCTCTTTCATGCTTTTCAGCTTGACAGCCTTCACCTGTCCTTTCTAGATAGATCTTTTCTTCTCACCTGTATCACAGGTATACATAAATTCATGAGACATCGTCATAAATTTTAAATTCTAAATTTTCATTGCAAATCTGTCACCCACATATTTTCCAGTTCCATATTTATTTTTAGATCTGTTCCTCACGAAACCAGATTCACAAGCATGGGACTTTCTTCCCCATATCAGTTTAGCTCAACAGGAAATCGGTCTTCCTTATGGGCTTACAACATTGCCATATCCAAGAGTCTTTCTTCCTACAAGTCAACTTTCCTCAGGCAAACAAATTCTTAGTTTTTATGCACACTATATTTTCTTCACATACTTGCATTGGCTCATAAAAAATTTCATAATTGTGCATACTAAAAATCCAATTCACTTTTTCAAAAAGGAAATACCATTCCTTGCAGTTTGGCTCAGTAGGAAATTGGTCTTCCTTATGGACTTACAACACTTCCATATCCAAGACCCTTTTCTCCCCGCAATTCATCCTTTTCACAGCCAAACTAACTCTTAGTCTCTCATGCATCCATGTATATATATATATATATTCAAAACCATGCATACTAAAAGTTCAACAAATCTATATAAACATGAAAAGGGAATCACATTCCTTTCCTATGCCTCATTTCAACATATCAAACCTTTCAAATCATAATTCAACATTTCAAAGGATTTTAACAAAGGTATCAATATTCATGGCCACATTCATACCCAATGCACTCTTGCATTGATTTCAAGTTTGTCACATTTTATGATAGGTCCCAGGCCATGGCGTGTTGGAATTTTAACCAACCTTTTCATCATATGGCGTATTCATTTTCATTCATTCTTACAACAAGACTATACTTCCTACTATAAGCCAATAACGATCCCAAATCAGTACACATGAAACTTAAAAGTTTTCTCATGAATGCACCCAAGTATTATGCCTTCATTAGTAACCAGGGTTCCAACACTCATGGCCACCCAAGAAATTCTCTTTTCCTTAATACCTCTATAACTTAAGTAGAGTATTGGAAGGTCCTCCTTCCTTAATGGGAAATCCATCTTCTTCCCTCTTATGTAAACATGCATTCCCTCAATACATTCCATGCAACGTGATAACTATGAGCACCTTGATTCCCATAGATCCAGTCCCTATGACCATTGTCTAATCGTAGAGTTCTAAACTCTATCTTCCTTGAATGGCCTGAAGGAAATCCATTTTCTCTTCATGCGATCGAGAGCTGTGACCTCAACTCTATTCTTTTCAGGCATTATCCTTTTGGCTCTCATTTCCAAGCACTATGATCCTAACTTAACCCCTTGTCTGCAATTCAACAGTGAAGATCCATTTTCCCCCAGATCCAATGGTTGCAATCCCTTGCAACCATTNGACCTCAACTCTATTCTTTTCAGGCATTATCCTTTTGGCTCTCATTTCCAAGCACTATGATCCTAACTTAACCCCTTGTCTGCAATTCAACAGTGAAGATCCATTTTCCCCCAGATCCAATGGTTGCAAGGGATTGCAAAACCTCAACTAGATCGTGGTTTAATTCTCCTTCCAATCTCTGCAATGAATACGGGTCGTCCAATCCACGATCGGACCCCGAACTCAAAAAAAACTATATTGAGTTTAATTTACAGGTACAGGTCCTGACATTAACCCACATGCATATACCTTCCCCACAATGAATACAGGTCTTCGATCTTATCCCTTGATCGATTCTAACCCATACGATTCCAAATACAACAACCCCGACATAGAAGTATTTGACCGAGAATTTAGACTGAGAGAAGAGCCTCGATTTTCCAAATTCAACCATAGAACCCAATCATGGTACACGTTTACATGGTATTAATGAGTGGGTTCCTTGCAGGTCCACCCACCGATAGTTCACAGATCAACGATTCACAGTGTTTGTGGAATCTCCAATGTGTTCGCTCTTTATCGGAGAGTTCAATCTCCACAATGAATAAAGGCCACCGATCTTATCGAATGACTGGCGTTTGATCCATTAACTCCAGTGGATCTTGAAATCAATCTGATGACTCAGATCGATTTCCTTCCAATGAATGAGATTTGTAGTTGATCAAAGGGATTTCTACGATCTCTTATTAAAGGTTTTTGACCTTTTGAGTCAACATAGATCATTTGGTTCAGATGCTCCTACATCATACAATCAGTGTTCACTGCCAAAGGTTCACACCTCCATCATTCGGGTTCTCCTTCTTGAAACATTCCCTACATGGGTATCCATGGCATACAACCACCTTTCAAAAATTTCGTGCATAGTGTTAAGACAATAAAATATTTTTAGACATGTCCTAGCACATCTTTATGCACTTCATCACATTATCCTTAATGTTTTCACGAGTGCCACACAAAAAAATCTCGATTGTTTCTACAGAAATACAACCATTGTCACTATGGTACCAAAGCATTTACTTTCATCTATGTACCAGCTCTCTCATGCCAGAGAAAACGTAATACTCAACAAGAAAATAATTGAGGGATCTCCCTTCTTCCAATTCTTTCTACATCGCCTGGGATTTTTAAGCCCAGCTGATTTATCTCTAAAGGCCTAACTGCCTTTTCTTAACATGGCTTCAACCATGCCTATTCAATCAAACATACTCCTTTATTCATTCATTAGTCTTCTATTCATTAGGTGATGTTTCCAAAATGTAATCCAATATATATATATATATATAATATTGTAGCTCATTGCTTAATTCTCAGCAATAATTAAGGTTGTGACTCTGTTCTCCTGACAGATTCTTCACACAGTTCCTCCACATGGAACTCCCTCAACATGCAACTTCCTTATTGCATATCCATGGCCTCAACCTTGAGTTAGCTAGATTTGTTTACCAAATATTCCATAAGGAATATAAACATGCATCTTTGTCAAGCATCCAAATTATGTATCCACATATATTTTTGTTTTGTTAACTTACATCCATGATGTACTTAACCAAATGCATAATAAAAAGTCTGTGTGTAGTTGGCATGGTTATATCTCATAGCCTACATACATCTCTACTTTAAAACTAGTCAACTCATGATTGTTTACAATCATTCTCATGTGATCCTCAAAGGCATAATCATTTGCCTCTTATCATGACAATAGAGCATCCTTTCTCATTTACTCTTTCATTTATTTGTATTGGCTTTTCCTACGGGGATGGAACACATTCCCCTTAAGCTATCATTCAACACAGAACTTTCATGACTCTTCAAAATGGAGTTAACCATGCATCCATGGTATTCATTCAATCTTGGCAAGTGCAATGATTGTCTCTCATTTCCCTCATTTAGGAAGTCACCTCATGCCTTTAGTATACCTATACTCTTACATCATACATATGCATCACTTTCACATTTAATATCATTCATACCTACTTGGTATTACTATTAGGCTTCATGTCAAGAATCTTCACAATGCATTAAATCCATGCACTCAAGCATAAACACATACAAGCTTAGCCAAACATTCATCATGCAAGCTCTTGTGTGTCTCACACTCCCAGATCCTCCTCCAAGGATATTGCTTCCATCCTTATGACAAGCCTCATAAGAAAACTCACCACTAAGTTTCCCTCTCAGTTGAGAGATGGCACACATTCACATGACATCTACATGGATGTTGAATCAGACATAGTCATAACCATGTTCCCTTTTTATACGGTAACAGCTAGCAAGAAAACATTTGTGCCTCAACCTCCCTGGAACATTACCCAAATTATAAATACATCTTGGGAAATTATAACCATGCCCAAGGTAATAGAATTAACCAAAATATCTTCCAATTATATCTATATGGCTACCATTCACCACTAGATGTCAATCTGACCCCTTGGGATTCTAGAAGTGCCCCAACACTTCCTTTACCACATTCAAGATCAACATTTAGTCAACCATTTTATCTTATCTTTAACAATAATGTATAATACCATTTGGACTACTTACTAAGTATCCTAGTTCATAAATCCAGAGTATATTTAGGTCAAGTTCGGTCTTGACCATTACATCTAGAGTTTTTTTTTTCTTTTCCTTCTGTTCAGCGCAGTCAGGGACGGAGGCCATTCTCCTCCTCCCATAAGAACTTTGGCAGATTAGTTTTCCTATCCACCAAGAAAGAAAGGTTGCTGTGATTTCTCACTCAATCACTCTATAATTCTACAGCTCCGTTTATCAGCTTGATTAGAAAAAACTTGTCTAGCAATTCCTGTACCCAGAAACAAAATTCATTTCTCATTCCACTTGAAACCCGAGAGCTATGCTCTCCCTTTTCAGGGAATGGTCACCAGACTCATTCCTATTATCATGAGGGGTTATACACATATACCATATTTAACCCTTCATTAAATAAGTAATCATTACTGCTACAGATTCTTTCCATTCATTCACATTTCTATTTTAGTTTAAATATTAGTGTTCTTCAACATAATCCCACTCTTGTAGGATCAACTATCATTTCCCAAAGAAATGATAGGCTTCCTTAAAGTACTTCAATAATATTTTCATACAACTCATGCATGATCCCAAGAAGGCCAAGTGTTGTTTCCATGCTCTGATACCAATTTGTAACACACTTGGACCCTAAGTTCTCTTTTAAGGGGTGGGGCATCAAAATTTCACTTTCCTTAACTCTCTCTAGGTTCCCCTTTCTTCATATTGCAGGTTCTTCCAAACCTGCGGGATCTTTCCTGGCCCCTTTGAAGGATTTGAACAACATGCACTAGCTCTTCATGCTAGCCCCTTCCTTCATATGAACTCAGGCTGTGACCACATGCCTAAGAAAAAGGCGCTCCGCGACTTCACATATTCTGTTGTGAATCACCTGACTCTCCTGACTTCCTGAATTTTGAACTAGAGCCTAGTGAGCACTAGCTCCTTCCCTTATTCTCCATTGAGGTGACCACCAACTATGACCTGGGGCCCACTTTCAAGTGTTTCAAGACTTCGCACTTCGCGGACTCAAACGTTAGCTCACCTCATTCTCCTTGAAGTCCAAAATCCGAACTTCACTTATGTTAGATCAATGGTCCATGACCTTCTGCAATCCAACGGTCTAGATCACCTCTTCACGAATCAAGACTTCACGTTTCGGGATTTTTCATTTCGCGAAGTGGGAATATTTCTTTCCTCTTTTCCCCAATTCCCGATCCCCAAAATCCTCTCGTGTCAGATTGACGGTCCACGACTTTCCTTGATCCAATGGTCCAGGTCACATAACGACTTCGGGTTTTGGAGGTTTAGTCGCACCAATGTGCGATTCTCCCATCACGGGAAATTTGAACTCACGGATCCGATGGTCAAGGTGGGTCCCGATAGATCCTTGGATCTATGGTCTAGATCACATCATGACTTTGGGTTTCAGACTTTAGAGGATCCATCCCCTTCACTATGATTACCAACATTCATCGAACTTGCAAAGACTGAAGGAGTCGAGGCATTACGCCTCTGCTCCTTATTCAAATCTAACGACCGTGACAGACCTTGGATCCTCTTGAATGGATCTTGTCTTTTCATCTTCCAAAGGAAAGGATATTCCCTTTCAATACTTGAGTCTCGCTATTCTTCCTAAGATTTTTTGGCTCTGAAAGGCTTAAGAGCTTTGTGCTCTTTCTCTTGAAATTAATGCTTGGAAGAATTCTTCTGCACATCCCTTATGTTCATTCCTCAACTCTAGGACTTAAGAGGTTCTTGACCTCTTCCCACCTCATAGATACTCTGTTCATATCAACACTACCTCTCCTGAGCTTAATAGACTCCATACTCCCAGGGACTCTGGGAAACTGAGAGTGTCGATGTGCAACCATGAAAACTGTGGCCAAGGTCGACGAACTCATAGTCCACTAATTTTAACTTAAGCCATTGTAAGGATCATACATTTATGTATACAAATCAAACAATTCCATACTTAAATACACAATTTAAACAATAATAAAGAGATACAATATAATCATTAAACAAACATGCATATCCCTGAGTCATTCACACGATATCCAAATTTGTTAC
>JASDQU010439884.1:157743-169320 GCA_032191745.1 Picea mariana | reverse complement strand
CAACTAACTAAATATGGGTGTGTTCCTTTCCACCCAACCATAGGCTTAGAGGCATTCATTCTTAACACTCTAGCCACCCCCGTGCCAATCCATGATATCACTAGTGAATTTACGCCATATCTCAGAGATATTCTCTCTGTCATAGTGACCCTGCGAGGTTTATCAGATGCTTCCTCAGCATCAAGCTCACATTTAGTTCCTTCAGGTCATGTTCTCTGCACTTCCTTTTGGTTCACACATATACTTCCGAGCTTGCGCTCCTGTCTGGTGTCTCTCCTATTTCTTCTCTCTTTCTTACCATTCCTGTGTGTATGTATCATACCTTCCTTATTTCGGAAGGTTTCCGACCTATCCTGTTCCTTTGGTCAGAAGGAAGGTCAGGTCTGCAGGTCTCTGTGGTACTTTGGGTTGAAAACCCATGTCTCCATTCATGGGGGTTGTTGATTATTCAACCACTAGTCCTTTCCTTCATTAACTGATTCATTCCTCTAGAGATATCATGGCTCGTACTTCAAGGCTTCACCCCCCAACAATCAGTTATGGGCAATTTAACAATAATACATTTACATCGTCCACATGCCTTAGAATGGTAATCCTATTTTATGATTAATTACAAGCTAGGGGAAATAAGGTGTTACAATGAAAGAATCCTTGGATATGGTTGATGAGCATATAGACACTTTCATAGAAATTGGGAGACATAGATTGGATGTTGGTCATTTCCTTTTTTATAGAGACCCCATTTATGAAATTGGGGGTGGTTCTCATGAAAAAGAGATTGATTTATCATCACCAGGAAATTGTTCCTCACTTGCACATGATTCATATTATTGGTAGCTTGGTGATGATATGACAAGAAATTTATTTCATCCAAATGAGGATGACCTGTCACCATATACTCATGATGATTCTCAGTCATACCTTGAGAGTTGTCAGTCTTACCCTTTTTGGGATTCATATTTGTTCTATGGAGGTTTCCAACCACATTTTCACTCAGACCTTGATGGATACAAGGTCATGGTCATCCCATAGTAGCTAAACATTCACATTGCAGAGCGACGTTATTTTCATCCTATTTTTCAAGATGAAAGGGCAACAATATTTCATTAGTAGGAATATTTCTTCCTCTAGACATGAGTTTGTTCCTTACCTCTTATCTTTTTCTCCGGGAAGCCATGCAGTCTTATTCTGATCTCTCAACTCCTCTTGGTCCTCAAAAACCAGTGGACCTTTGTGCACATATGAATATGAACCATCATCTATATGCAGTAGTCCTCTTCAGATATGGGTTGATTGATCTTATGGCTATCACTATAGGTAGGATTTTTTGGATGATCAGGCTTGTGGTTTCTCTTTCCAGGAGGATCTCCTCCCTCCCACCCATCTCCATGAGTTTCTTTTCAAGATTGATTATATGTTTATTTATGCTCATGATTTTAATGTGCTCAAATTGTATTTGTAGTATTACATGATTAAGCATAGGGGGAGATACCTCGATGGAATTATGAACAGGTGGTTGCATTAGTTATACGACCTCACCTGACATTCCAGTACCTAATCTTTAGGGCCCTAGGTAAGTAGGTAGGTCATATTTCATTCTTTCATTTGCATATTGATTTCTCATGGTAGTTTAGTTGCATTTCATATTTGATTTTCATTTTTTTCTACTTTCATTATTGATTTACATGTTTCTTTCATCATATATATGAAAAAATACAAAAATAAATAAATTAGTTTCTAGATTAGTTTCTATTTTTGAGATTTGATTTTGATGTATATGGATGAACGATGATAGAACCACCCTTTTACATTTGTATGTTTCAATGTAGGTACAGGTCGGACTAGGAGATGTTGAGGTTCTCATGCAATTTACACCAAGTACATGTCCCCGAGTAGAAGCCAGTTGTTATCCCCATTTCCTATGGATAACTAAAAATATGATTTCTCTAGGTCCTCATGTTGCAGACATGGAGTATCGAGAGACATATGTTTGATACCGTCCACTTTCATATACAGATTCCCACCTCACCACCACAAGTCTTAGGTTCATCATGAGGGTATCCACCACATCAGTTGGCTTCCAGAAGACATTGGGTCTTTCTCCATGAGGTACAATCCAGGTATCATGGTAAGATTCATTTCAATATTTGAGGCATTTGAAATTGCTTTTGATTATATAACACCTGCTTGGAAATTATGTTATTTTCCATGTTTCACCTTGGTGGTTGAAATTGCGCCCTAGTAAGTGATCACCCTTAGGGATAGGTTTTCTATTAGGAGGTCCTCTTGAAAGGTCATCGTACCATTCCCGACCATACTTTCCACTTTCCACACTTCATCCCCTCATATCCTTATCTTTTGGGATTTTCAGGTGTACTGACCTTGGAAGGGATTATCCCTCATTTAATGGGAAGAAGGGGATAAAGTACCGAAGGGAATGTAGATGGAAAAAGATAAAATACACATTATTAACCTTCATATGCTCGCTGAAAGAAGTCTTGAGAACAATGCAATGCTTCTCTTAAAAAATCAAAGACCTACAAAAGAAAAATTCACATAATAATAATAATAATAATAATCTATTTTTAAGGTCACGGCCAAGCCAACACACCAAATTGGTATATGCGACCCCCTTGTTTATGGGACAAGGGACCCCCCTCCGCCCAATGATTTGACTGGTAAAGTCTACAAAGGTATACATACCCTACCCCCCTCTGGATTTGAACCTGTGACCTCTTAAGAGAAAACACATGTTCTTAACCATTAGGCCCACTCAGGTTGTCCCACTTGTTAAGGTGTGTACATGCATGCGGTGTCCCTTTCTTTCCATGCATATGGCACTCTGTGTACCTCTATCTTCATATGAATCAGTGGTACTTCCCCCAAATATAATTGATTAACCCCTATGGAGTACCTAGCAGTTGGACCTTAATTAATTAATGGCAATAAATGGGCTTGGAAAATGGATGCATTCAAAATGAAGGTGCAACACAACTTCTACAAAGAAACCCATAAATGGAACATTACGATCCCTTGTATGTCACGAATCCCATGCCTAAGATTTTTTCTCCCATTCATATCATATTCTCCACATGACTTAGAGAGGGGTTCCACTTGGGAAACACTCCTAAACTTAAGGTATGATTCACCCAATAGGTCGCTTTGTCAACCCTCCCATACCTAAACTTGGCAAATTGCATAGGGTCTTTGAGCACTTGTTTAGTTTCATGAGGTGGTTTTTGATGCACATGCTTAGGTGGATATTTTGTTTATTTTATTTACTTATCATGATGCATTTGAGTTGATATCCTTGGAGGGCATATTCATTGACTTTGCAGGACCTAGTTGGTGGACATATTTGGAAGAAAAAGCCTAGCTTGGGCTTCCTTGGGGCTTGAAGCCCATAGTATGAATACCATGGCCCACACACTATATGATGATGGTAGACTTTGGAGGCCTGAGAGACACCTTGGAGGATCTACCCTCTCCCATTTCAAGCCCAACGTTTTTCTCTTGAGGCCAAAACATCACACTTGAAGAGCTTGACGTCACCCTAAGGCTAGGGTTTTGGTGGTGAACGTTTTGGCGATGGAAACTTGACACATTTTGATGGGAGAAGGATTGAATTGAAGGAGGAAACCCTAGCACATGAGAGGGAGGACCTAGAAGGCCCAACGACTTCGATTATTTACTCCAACGACTTGTAAAAAGTATCAAAATGTCACCGTTTAGAGGGATGATGTCAAATTAGGGTTTCTTATGTGCATTTTTTAAAGTTAAATTTGAATTTGAGAATGTAAAGGGGAAAAGTAAGGGTTGTTGACCCCTTACTTTGTGGTTACCCTAAAATTAAGTGGACAAACACTTTTAGGAGGATTTGTATAAATAGAGATCAAACTCTTGTCATTTTATCATAGCTCTCCCATTGTGAGAAGACTATTGTGGCTGAAATTTGCGCCCTAATTGAGAAATTTGGATATCTCTCTCTTGTACAAATGGTTTTTGGTAATCTCTCTTGGTTAATTGTTGAGATAAGGTGGTGTTCACCTCTTGGAAACTTCTTCTATTTCTTATGGATGGACATTACTTGGTAAACTAGGGTTTGGTCTTTGCTATTGTGGAATTGGTAAGGAAATTTCTGCATGTGTTGGTATTTTCTACTAGTTTCATTGATATTATTGTCTTAAACCCTTGGAGGAGTATAAGAGAATACACCCTCCACCATGGTTCATGTTATTTTCAATTTTATAACTCAATTTTTGCAAGGTTGTTAGGATGAGTACAAGGGTGTACACCCTCCTAGATTTACCTTAGTTTGATTTGCATGGCCTAGGGAGTAAGAGGGTTTACACCCATAGGGAAGTTGTGGATATAAATCATAATTTCAAGACTCCATTCACCCAAATTTTAAATGCACTAACAAGAAGTTTGCATTGGAGAAATAAATTATTTGCATTGGTAAACATGATTTAGAGAGATATTGATCTTGTTTAAGTTGGAATCTTTTCTTGATGATTTGAGATTTCTAAGGCGTCTAGGGTGTCTTGGTTTGATTATTATTATTAGAGATATAACTCAATAAAAATATATAGCCATTAGGGCTGCATCAACTTACTCTCTTCTTGATTATAACTCACATTTCAACCGTCAAAAATTGCCCCTATAACCTACCAGCCTCAATGCACCTTTTGGGTGGTTTACTTGCTTGTTTTGTGGGTTGAAATTTTCTGTTGTAGCAATAGTTTTATAAATCCATAAGGCTGATAAAATATATCTGCAATACTTGTTTATAACAGCCATTGTTTTTTGCTAAAGTCTTATGCTTTCATACTTGAGTTATACTAGTGATTGCCAGCTTATCTCTTGCATCATTTACCTGACTCTTAGCATCTTGTTAGCATATATAACAATCATTTACTTGCTGATATATATCTATTTTGACTGATGCAAATAGGGACAAAAATATAAACTTTCTTGTCCACTTAACATTAATATTTTATACTCATCTTTTCTTGTGTCTCCGGCAGGTACAATCGTCTTCCACGAGTACTCAAGCATTTGGAAAACATAGACCATCCTCAAGATTCATTTTCAAGAAAATTATCACTTAGAAACTTGACCTATAGGGGAATCACTTCTATTGTCTCACATTTTATCTCATTTCCCCCTAGGTTCACCCAAGACTCCCCCCTTGTGTTGGATTCTTCCTTCACTTAAATGAGGGGAGGGTTTATCTGAGGTGACAGTGGGTAAAATTTCCCACCATTATCGCAATATAATGGATTGGTTCAATATTTTCCCAACCTACAGTTTACACGATAATAGTACTCAATAAAGAAGGCATCTAGCACAAGTGTCTTGATTTTCACACCCTCAACAAAATCACAATCAAAGAAAAATTACCCATTCCTATCATTGATGACCTTTTGGATGAATTGAGTGTTTTTGAGTACTTTACCAAACTTGATCTATGTTCTAGCTACCAAAACATATGTATGAAAGAAACCAATATTCCCAAAACTGCCTTTCGAACTCATGAGGGTCACTATGAGTTCTTGATCATTCCCTTCAACTTCTGTAATGCACATTCCACTTTTCAAATTCGCATGAATCATGTTTTCCATCCTTTCATCTATCTTTTCGTCTTAGTTTTCTTTGATGATATCATCTATAGTAAAACTTGGCAAGCCCATCTAGCCCATGTGGATCAAGTACTACACTTACTGCCTTAGCACAAAATATTTCTCAAATAGTATAAATGTGCTTTTGGAGCCTATGCAGTAGAGTACCTGATCCATATTGTTGGAAAGGATGGTGTACATGTGGATCCTAAGAAAATTGAATCTATTAAGGATTGGCCTCACCTTAAAAATATTAAGCGTTTGCACGGTTTCCTCGGTTTAACATGATATTATCACAAGTTTGTTTAGAATTATGGAAAAATTGCGGCTCCCCTCACTACTCTCCTTAACAAGAATGCTTTCAGTTGGACTTCTGCAACTAATAAATGCTTCCAAGACTTGAAAAAGGATATGTGCACGACTCTTGTTTTATAATTTCCCAACTTCACCAAGAAGTTTTTCCTGGGATGTGATGCTTCAGAGAAATGAATTGGGGTAGTCCTCATGCAAGAAGGCAAAACTTTTACTTTCACTAATAAATCGATTTTGGAGCAACATTTGGGAAAATCCACTCATGAAAAGGAAATGTTGGATATTCTACATGCAGTGGATCTTTGTTGTCCTTATTTGTTGAGGAAACACTTCCAAATTAAGATTGATCATCGTAGCCTCAAGTATCTTTTGGAACATATAATTTCATTTCCCAAGAAATAGAAATGGGTGACCAATATGTTCGGTTATGATTATGAGACAATTTACAAAAAGGGAAAAGAAAATGGTGGTTTTTAATGCTCTTTCAAGGAAATATGAAGAAGACGGGTCCCTCTTTTCCCTCTCTTTCATTGTCACAGATTGGTTACAAGTTTCTCACTAGGAGTGGTTTCAAGATCCAAAACTTTCTTGCCTGATCCAACATTTGCAACAAAATTTTTAGGCCTCTCCAGAATACTCTTGGCATAATGAGGAGCTTCACTATAAAGGTCGCATGTATTTAAGAAAATAGTCTCACCTTAAATCCAATGTGCTCTCTGAACTTCATACTTCACCAAGAACTGGGCATCCAGGCTTTCACAAAACCTATGAATGGGTTAAACATTCTTTTTTCTGGGAAGACATGAAATAAGACATTTGCACCTTTGTGGATGAATGTGATACTTGTCAAGGCAATGTTGGAAACTTTGTTGTCATTGATTTCAAAGGAAGACCGTTATGGATTCCATTAATAAAATAGATGATGATAGGCATACTGAGATGACAAGTCCAAGGATTGAACCTGAACCATACTTGAGATAGATCAAGACTACGCGACAGTTAGAATATCAACATATACAACAGGGAGGATACTTCGATAGGGAATTCTGATCAATGACTGATATTCATCGAAAAAGACAGATCAATGGTGAAGGAGAATAGTGCGATGAAGTATCAGAGGACAAAAATAAAGGATACTCCCATTAAGGTAGTGTGATTAATGGTGCAGATCCACCTCGAGTGATTTAGATCCATGATCCTAAATAATACACATGACAACGAGTGATTGGAGCTATTTATCAAAGCTGAAGATCGTCGGATCAAATTAGAGAGCTAAGGAAACCTCGAATGTTCATTCAACTATTTGTTAAGTCCTAACAATTTATTAATATTGGATGGAAAATATTATATATGAAGTGTGTCACATCCATATCGAAGGATATAAATTAACATAAGTTTGGAGTCCGAAGCAACAATGAAGACCTTTCGGAGTAGTGGAATTAGAGGAGAAAGTATATAACAAAGAAAAGTGTTCTGAAAAAGGCAGAGCGATGGATGGTCGAGATTAATTTGGAGTGATCCAGAATGATATATATAGAGAATACGCATGTCAACAAGTAAAAATCCTTTGGAGTGTCATATTCAAAGTTCAACTTCTAGAGTCTGTTTCAACACTCTGAAGCAAGAGAATCAAAGAGAATATTCCTTTAGATACTGTATCACTTAGAATCCAGAAGAATGGGAAAGTCACACAACATCGATAGAGGGTATCAAATAATATTCCTCTTAGATTTGATTAGTATGAAAATAGAGGAGAGATCAATGGTTGAGATCTATTCAAAGTGAATCATATCAACAACTCTAAAAGGGATACATGGCAGTTGATTGACGAAGTACAAGTGGGCACGTGAAAAAGTGCCAATTCAATGAAGTGTACGAAGAAGGTTGAATTTAGTGATGAAATCAGTAGCCACATCAACATTACTATGTCAGATACACATGCAAGTCTTCTGAGCAGCAAGGTCATATCGGGTTAGCATTTCAGAGTCCAGTTTTTGGAGTTTGTTATAATAATCTGATGGAAGAACATCAAAGAATATTTCTCTTCGATATTGTTTATTCAATGTTAAGAGAACCAAGAAAGTTCCACCACTCTGAAGTCAAGGAATTGAATAATATTCCTTGGTAGTTGGGAAGAGACATGTGGTAGCTGACATAAACCAGGACATGTGGCATTGGTGAATGCAAAACAAACATGTGCAAGTTGTATCCATGAGTGTAAAGGTGAAACATGCAAGTTGATCAACGAGACCTGGTATAGTACAAGGAATATTAAATCATGATCATTGATTACAACAGATCAACCATGGAGGTTGTTTAGTCTTTCGAAACCCAAAAAGAGGTGTGCATGCATACATAGGTGTGTGTTCGGAGAGCCGTAAGCTGCGGGTATCGAGACACTTAGAGAATAAGAACTCTAAGAACCAATGAAAATCATTGATCAATGATCCAACAACTAAGATAGCGCTGAGTGTTTTAGACTTCCCGTGGTCTTGATGAATTGGATCATAGATCGACGATAAATATTGAATGGAAACCCTGATTGAATGGTGGATGAGTATTGAGAACCCATGGGCACCCTGATTGTCTCGATGAATGTGGTCGCATATTTTTGGATAATATTAAACATTGAAATTATCATATGATTGTTGAGTGTCGAGGAACAACTAACCAGATTAAGTGAAACAGAAGGAATAGAGACCATATTTCATGGAGGTTTTTGTGGCCTAATTCAAAGAATCAATGGACCTAGAGATGACCATACTTGATATGTACATGCATAAAGGAAGTAATCTCTATAAATAGCAATTCCCTAATAAATCTAAGGTAGAAGTGAAGTGGGAAGGAAGTGGATCTGAAATACCAAGGAATATGAGGAGAATTCATATCTCATGAACCTCAAGGAGAAAAAGACTGAGTATTCTATGAAGCAATTTGCTATGGCGCAGGGTCAATTTTATACATAACTATTTCCAATAGAATTTCAAGTCATCTAGGTTGGTGCCTGATGTGTAGGTTGGTTCCTACAGAGGATTGGTGTCCTCTTTTATTTACAGGTTTGTGCCTGGTGTGTAGGTTGGTTCCTAGAGAGGATTGGTGTCCTCTTTTATGTACAGGTTGGTTCATGTCTGCAGGTTGGTGCTTGGTGTGTAGGTTGGTGATTATAGGGGATTGGTGTCCTCACAAAGAATTATATTGATATTTATCTATAAAATACCTTCAAGGTTTTTCACTTCCATAATATCTATAATATGTTGATTATGATAAGTATCTATGATATGAACTAATGTGTTATAAATAACTGTAAAAAAAATTGTTTAAAGTACTTAGCACTGATTCACCCCCCTCTCAATACTACCAACATTCCAACAATTGGTATTAGAACAGGTTCCTTCAACAACATGAAAAAATATAACCACTGGAAGGGAGATCCCAATAGGTCATGTTGGTGTATATATATGCTTAGTATATTTCACTCATTTATATGTCAATCCGGGATTTGTAATCAAAAGAGTTGTTACACTATATGTGTCGAAAATAGGTAACCTATCTATGTCTGTTGTATCTATCTCAGTTAGGAAATAATTAATAACATAATACTCTCTTTTTGGAATATCTAAATGCTTCACACAACTTAAAATTTAGAAGGTAAATATTATAGTAAAACTCTCAAACAAACATTCAATTGAAAAGGTTCTTGCTTAGATAACAAGTCTGTTCATTATAGGATCATGAAATGAAGAGATGAATTGAGACTTTGCTTCATGTAGCAATTGAATAGCAATTAACAATTTACTCCAATTACTCTTGGAAAGACACCAATCATACCCTAATCAATTCCAATCAAACCCTATTCAATACAAGAGATAGTCAATATGATTGAAATACTTCATTACATGGAGCATGAATGTGAGAGATGAAGTCTTATTATCCATGTACCTACTGAGAACAATACAATCATAAATTAGAAACAATAACAATTTCTTATTTAACAATCCCAAACATCTATCCAACTTTTGTTAACTAAATATCATTCTGCATAAATGAAAATAGAATTATCTACTATGCTCAATGTATAAATGTTCATTCACACTGATCCAAAATCAAATCTATCTAGAAATCTGTATTGTACTTCAGAAAGTTCATATACTTAAAATCATTTGCAACATAGAGCTATTATATTTGCACACTCACACAATTTACTTATGCCACATAAAGACATATACAGGGAGGCTTACCTTGGTTGGGGCAGTGGGCGCTTGCCGAACCAACAAGGTAACTCTAAAGAAATTACAGACTAAACACTTTACTCACATCCATGAATTGCACAAACTAGCATTTGTATTTCTTCAATTGATCAAGTGAATCAGTAATTCAACATTTCATTTCCATCATAACAATGTATATCATTCTAGACTTACTATCTATCATCTACACAACATCCCTTTTAAAGAAGGTTATCCGTTATAATCAAGGTCTGAGGACAATTATCAAATGTTTACAAAATATTACAATTGGTGAATCATATCATATCTCAAGGAATGGAATTCATCCTCATGACACAAACTGCATGAGTGATGAATTCTATCATGATCTTTGAACTATCTAAGGATACTTCCATCCAACTAATTTCTTGGAACCACCACCAACATACTCGTTCAAAATGTTAATCATGTATACAGGGGTTTACGGAATAACACAGTAATAGATCTGGGTACTGGATCAGGCAATGGTGGTATCAGAATAGGCACAGATTTGGTACCGGATCAATGTAGAGGTGGCACTAAATCAACGCAAAGGTGGTACCAGATCAACACAGTGTTGGTACCAGATCAGGCGGAGTACCAGAATGGATTAGCTGGTTGTTGCAGTACTGGACTAGTGGAAGTACCACATGAGGTGATGCCTTGTCATGAAGCTGCTTAATAATAATCAAAGTAATCAGGACCATAAACAATCAACCATTTAATCCCAATTTAATCAAGAAATCAAACAAATCATGTTTTAACATGGGTTACCTCTTTATGAATATGGATAAGGTCACAAGGTAGGCTTGTGGAGGAAATAGACAACATATACACATGTCAGAGGTAAAATTGACTTAGATAGAGGATAATATAGGGTAATAGAGGTGTAAAAATGGAGACTCAACATTTCTCCCATGCTTAAGACATTGCATGTCCTCATGCAAAAATTTCAAAACTGATACTCAAAATTTTGAAAAACTGAATTGTCTTCCATCCTGTCTGAACTTCATTTATCTTGTTGTAGAATGTTGAAACCAGAAGCCTCGCTCCAAAGCTCCTTCTTAATCAACCTGATGTATTGGATCAAATGTATAACTTTGTTGAGTTTAGAAGAGACTTCTTCTTGCGCATCCTGTAACTTTAGGTTATATTCTTTCAGTTGTGCATTCTCTGCCTTAATGTGCCTATCCAAAACTTGATACTCTGTAACCTCTTGTTTCATCTTCTCATTCTATTTTGTCAGTTTCCCAAGCTTCACTACCAACTGTTGTTTTCTCAGGGAACTGACAGGATCAGACATGGTTGTTTGTTCAATTACCTCCCTTCAGGCTTCCTTTTCCTTTCTTAAACCTCTCAAGGTTTCTATTACTAACCCCTTGATCTCACTAATTGTTGCT
>JASDQU010439884.1:137895-149930 GCA_032191745.1 Picea mariana | reverse complement strand
TTGAGAAGAAGAAAAGTAGAGTCAAGTTCACATGTATGTTATGCAAAGGGAGTCATCTCACTCACCTTTTCCCTCGTATGGACAAAGCCTCAAAATTACTGGAAGACATGACTATTTCATAGCCTTAACTTCTAGCTTATCATAAGTTTTCTCTAAACCCACGTGTAATTGATGGAATGATCACTCTGGACCCATCGCTGGTCAATCCGATTGATTATGTCGTCAATATGGTCACGTCCTTAATTGAACTAGTTGACAAAGCGGTTGATCCGATCCCATATTCGGTCGATCCCACTTTCCCTTTAGAGAGTGTTAACAAAGTGGTTGATCTGATCCCATCCTCGGTCGATCCCACTCTCCCGTTAGAGAGTGAAATCCAAGCGGTCGATCCGTTTCCACCTGTGGACCCCATTCTCCCCTTGGAGAATGAAACCCAAGTGGTTGGTATGATCTCTCCATCAGTATATCCTACTCTGTCGCTAGAGAGTAAACTCGATATTGCCCATGTTTTTCTCAGTGATATAGAATCTACCATGCCTGTGGGTATTCCTCCTTCCGTGAAACCCCCTCCAAGTAATGAGGCCATCCTTTTTAATTGGGGTGTGCTAACTGGAACTCGTCTTCCCCCTCACATTCCTTTCCATATTACAGTGCAAGTTTGTGGTTGGGACGTTCCTCATATGTTGATAGATGAAGGTGCGTCAGTTAGCATTTTGTCCTCTTTTGCTTGGTAAGCTTTGGGTTGTCCTCAACTTGCCACGATTACGCAGAATTTGTTAGCTTCTAACAAAATAACCAGTCAACCTTTACAGACCCTTCCTCAGTTTCCTATAAATTTGGGAGGGAAAACTGTCTTTATTGATGTCATGGTCGTCCAAGACCCCTTGGATTTTTCTTTACTCCATGGGTGAGATTTTATCTATGCCATGAAAGTTATTGTGTCTACTCTTTTTCGTGTGATATCTTTCCCTCACGATGGATGGGTTGTGACTTTTGATCAACTTTCATTCGTTGACCCCTCCTGGATTTCCTCCCTGAATGTCTCTTACATGCAGACGGTATCGCCCCTACCACAGGTCAATTATGTGACGTTGTCGCCCATGGCTTCAACTTCTAATGACTTAGATCCAGTAGTTGACATGGTGATCTTTTCGATAGGGTTGTTAGAGCCTGATCTCTTTACTCCTGTCGCGACCCTCGACATGGTGTCCTTCCAAAGTGTGTTTCTTCCTTCCAGTGAAGACCTCTTAGAAGCCATGACTAAGTTTTGTCCCTTGACATGGTGTCCTTCCAGAGCATTTTCCTCTTAGAATCCATGATCAAGAAGACACCGAGGATAGTTTTTGCGTCTTTGAGGCAACCTCATTAAAAAATGAAATATAGGTATATGAGCATGATTTTATGATTTCAAGCTCGTTAAAAAATGAAACCGGACTTGAGCATGGTTTTATGATTTCAAGCTCGTTAAAAAATGAAACCACTTACTAGGATAGTTTTTTCATATCTGTGGCAACCTCGTTAAAAAATGAAACAAAGGTTACGAGCATAGTTCTTGTTTCTGTGTCAAGTTCGTTAAAAAATGAAATAGTTTTCCTTCTCTATTCGAGTCAAGCTTCATTTCATTCATCTTTGTAGTTGGATGAAACAAATCTTGGGGGGCATTTGGCTTCGGCCTCTAGACTTCATGCTGAAGTTAAACTACTAGCTTCTTAAGCTGGGGGCTAAGTACCAACCATCCCTCTGTTATGCATCGGGAAGTCACAAGCATAGTTTTCTATGGTTCAAGATTGTGTAAAAATGAAACCACTTACCTCAAGCAAAGTTTCCTCTAGTTCAAGCTTGTGTAAAAAATGAAACTAGGTCCAAGCATAGTTTTGTTTTGTTTTAAAGCTTGTGTAAAAATGAAAACAATCCCGAGCTTAGTCTTTGTTCTTTCTCATGCTCGTAAATCAATGAGAATGTAAATGAGTATACTTTTATCACTTTTTCAGACTCGTAAAGTTTATACGAAAAATGAACCCCGTAGAGTTCCCTTTAAGCTCTTTTCAGACTCTCTAAACATGAAAAGATTGTTGAGAGATCTTGTTCTTTTCACTCTTGTAAAAGTATTTGAAGAAAACGTTTGGTGAGTGATAGTTTATCACTTTTTTAGTCTCATCAAACTAATTTACGAAAAAGGAACTGGGAGAGTTCTCTTTAAGTGTTTTTCAGACTCTCAAAACATGAAAAACCCCTGAGTTTTCTTTCTTTGGACTCATAAAACAAACATTGAAAGGCCCATGTAGGACCAAACCACTCCTTCCTAGGGTTCGTTAAACATACTCCGAGGGACTCATCCGAAGGATGAGTTTACATTACAAGCATATGTTATCCTCCTCAACCTTGCGTAAAAATAAAGAAGTACTCGCTAGAAATGGTGGGGGGAAAATTGGGAAAGAAATGTATCTAAACCTGTATTCTATGGAAGAGTCACCTTTGAACATGACACCCTTTCACTAGCTTTGTGTCTAGGTTGGAAAACCCGCTTGTCTCTTGATCATACTCCTTTATAATATTACAAATTGGTCTGTGATCCCTATTGTTGAGTCAGTTTTTCCAAGACATGTCGTGTCGTCAATATGTTCAAAGAGAAGTTCAACCCTGAAAGCCTTCTATGGCGTCGGCCATTTCTACAGTCCTTAAGCCTTCTATTGCGTCAGCCATCCCTGAGTCAGTCCTGAATCACTTGCTACTCTGATCCACTTCAAATCTTGTTACCCATTTCATGTCATTAATGTGGGATATATTAAGGCCCTCCTATGATGAGTCTTTTCCTGTTGACTTCAACTCATCATCTAGGAATTATACTTAGAAACCAATTGGTACCTTGGAACTTACATGCCTCAATGGGAGGTTTCCTCTCTTTCGACAGTGATTTTTCATTATCAACCCCTGATCAAGAGATTCCGTCGAGTGTTCAACCTCAGCTCATTGATTCACATTCGTTGGATTGTACTAGTGTACCTTGGGAGTCATTGACATTAATGGTGATTTCCCTCGTAATTGTTAATGGTATACACTAATGACTGGTAATCAAGTGGTTTCTACCATGTTCAACTTTGACACATGTATTCGCATGGTTAGATTCGTACTATAGAGTGGTGGAGATGAAGACCCTGGATCTTTTCTAACCGATTTAGGTTGCGTTGGATTATTTTCAGTTTGTACTGTTGAATAAATCCACATTGTATGCCTCATGGCCATGTTCAAATTTGAGTCTTTATAACATAGATCCACAATGTATTTTTTGGTGGCTATGTTTAGATTTGATTCATATTGGCATGGATCCACAGTGTATGTTTGATGGCCATGACCTGTCTTACTTGACATGGATCTTCACATTTCGACATTTATTCTCTGAGTCATTTGTATTATGAGTATGGGAATTCCTACCTCAGTGATGATATATTATTGTATTGCATTTCCTTGTTTGTTGGCAGGTTTTTGACCGATTGTTCCTTCTTCCCTACACACACTCGACAAAGTATTTCAACTATCACTCTGTTCTAACTTCATACTTTGGGGGGCTCTCTGTTACACATTATTTTCGTCATCCCTATGACCATTAATGATGTAATCCTATCCGTTTCCTTCAGAGGGGTCAATGGCCTGAGTTCTTGAAGAAAGAAGAGAGAAGAACTTTTCCTGAGAAAAGAAGTTGCATTCTCCTTTGTAAAAACCCTATTAAAGAGGATGTTCATAGGTTTCTATATAGGTAGGGTGCGATAATGCCTAATTCTCGTAGGCTTCACCATAGCTGGGTTGCGAGAGGTTGGCAGGTTGCTCTATAAGAAGGGTGTGAGAATGCTCATACGGGGTAAAAATGAGCATCTTCTCGATGCTTCTAGAAGGAGAAACTTTCATGGTGAGGTGGCATCCGAATGGTTTGGATCTTACTCACTTTCATGATTTGCTGGGATCATCCTAACCTCCTCATCTTATGCTCTTCAGCTTATAAAAGGATCTCTCATGGAAAATGTTATTCACAGTCTGCTCTATAGGTAGGGTGCGAACCTGTTTCAAAGCTTGGAAAAGAGAAGAGATTACGAAGGTTCTAGAAGGGAATCTTCTAGAAAATGAGGTGGCATTTGCATGGTTGGCATCCTACTGACTTCTCATATTTAGTGGGATCATCCTCGTCCCTTTAACCATCTCTCCTTCTCCTATATAATGAAAGGCTTCTCAAGGAAGAGGTTAAGCAAGATTGAATGGAGAATTAATGAAAGAATTGTGTGAAGAACTTNTGTCAAGTTGTACTGGATCTTCTTCATGCAAGTGTAGAGCAAGTGTGTGTGTTGGAACCAAGGATCACTGAAAGGAATCTTGCGACATCAAGGCGATCTGGTTGTATCTTCTACTTTCATTTAATATAATACAACGACATGTACCTTTCCTCTAAAATCACTCTTATTTTATTGCATAACTCCTTGATCATATGCATGGGTTGAAATTGAATATACTTTGTTATCTTCACTTTGGTTGGTTTGTGTTGTCTTGGACCTGATTTCACAAGAGCACTGGAGCGAAGTAGGAACAAAAAATACCTAAGGAAGCGATATAAAGGTATGTCACTCATTCCTTCTCGGTAGTAGATTCAATGTCTGCAACTTAGAGAACGAGTCATGTCCTGTCCTGTTTTGTTTTAGATCCAGGTGGATCTAGGGAGATCAGTTAGTGTCTGAACCTACCGATTTATCCAATAACATAGGGTATCCCATGATGGAGTACCATAAGAGTATAAGTATGCAAACGATATGAAGGGACAGAACACAATGTAAATGGAGATGGTGTGACAATAAAATGATAAATAACACTCATTTGGATGGCGAAGCCATCTAGAGGAGCCTTTATAAGTTAAGATTCAGATTTCAATGGTCATATACATGGTAATGATGGCAAGGTAAGATAAGTTGAATTCATGAATAACTTATAGAATTGTATGGAGGTTGGCGTCAGATCGTGTTCACGGGAGTGTTGGGAAATGATTACAGGATATGTGGTTGATGTGATCGAAATTCACAAGTATGCAATCGTCTAACGTCATCGTGATCAAAATGGAATCATGGTTTTTCGTGCATCAATATGTGGCTTAATTCATTCGTATGGCATGGTGTTGGATCATGGAATTATGGCGTTTCTTCACCATATAAACAAAAAGAATGAATTGGTCCTGTTAGAGGTATAATTACCTCGTACTCTCAACATTTTGAGTGCATATGTATGATTTCTATATGAGGGCTTGTAGAAGTTCATGGTATGGAAATTGAAATAATTGAGGACATGAAGATGCATGAGACTAACCACACGTTTAATACATAATTAGTCTAATTCTTTAATAAAACGACAAAAATGTTGAGTTTATACCTCCTATTACTTGAAGCATTTATATCGATCAGAAAAAAAATTTGAGTATAGGATAAGGATTACCAAACTTCATCTCCAATATCGGATCACACCTTAGTACCGGACCACTACTTGGTGCTAGACCATTGTAAATATTTGTTGTAGTACCATACCAACACATACCTTCTCCTTTAGTACCAGATGAACATAGGGGTGAATTTGTTGTAGTACCGGATCAACGCAAAGTTTTTCCTAGTACCGTATGAACACAGGGGTGAATTTGTTGTAGTACCAGATCAACGCAGAGTTTTACCCAGTACTGGAATAACACATGCCTTCTCCCATAGTACCGGATGAGCGCAGAGGAAAACATTTTTGCAGTACCAGAATAGCACATGCCTTTTCCCACAGTACCGGATGAGCACAGAGGTGAACATTTTTGCAGTACCAGAGTAACCCAAATATGTTATCCAGTACCGGATCACCACAAAATTGTATTCCGGTACTCAATGAGAATTGGATAAGGTACCTGGTAGTGGTGTTCTATAGACTGGAACTTTGTAGGCTGCACTTTGTAGAAATTGATGATGTTTTCTGTTGCTATGGAAGAGAACATGTGATTTTATTCTACTGAAAGACCATGTAGGTAAAACAAATAACAACACTTGGTACAAGAACTCTGAATTTGCAGCGGAAGTGTCAGAAAATAAGGCAAAATATTTCAATGACTGGGTCCCAAGCTCTGTAACAAGAAGGTACTTTGTAGTTGGACAACCTCATGTTGAGATTTAGAATCCTCCTCTTTTTATAACCAAGTTGATCACTACTCTTGTTGCCACTTCCCTTTTATTATAAAAATAATCCTAACTACTACTATTCTGTGGATTTTTATCAAGCCCAGATTAGTTAATGCTCGCTGGTGTTTTTAGTTTTAAGGAGTTTGAAAAACTTAAAGAAAACTCCATCTACTGTTTCGTGGACTTTTCTCGAGCTCGGGCCAGTTCCTACTCATCGATGTTTTCAATTTTTAGGAGTCTGAAAAACTTAAAGAAAACTCCATCTACTATCCCGTGTAATTTTCTCGAGCTCGGGCCAATTCCTACTCTGATGTTTTAAATTTTTAGGAGTTTGAAAAACTTAAATAAAACTCCATTTAGCTCCTTTTCCAAAAATGATCTACCAGGACTGGATAAAGGGGTAGAACTACACCTAGAAGATGTCCTCCTTATTCATTGATCTACATGAGAACACAATCAACTTTTTGTTTTTTCTAGTAACACCAAAATTTCTATCTAATGACACACCTATTTACAGATATGTATAGAGCCAAATTAATTCACACAAAAAACTTACTGTGGTGGATCAGCAGGAGGAGAAATCCCCTTGATTACCAGTTGAATTTCAGAATTCTAAAGAACATGTCTGATAAAATATTCTTTGGATAGAGGCTTATGATAAACCTTCAATCGATGTCCATTCATGACAAAGGAGGTCTAATTCTCATCAATAGTCTTTATCTTAATTGAACCATTGTCGTAGAACTGTATAAACTTCATAGGGTCCCAACCATCTAGTAGATATTTTACCTTTAAAATCCTTGAACCTACTATCATACAATAGGGCCCAATCACCTGATTGAAAAGACTTCTTATTTATATACTAATCATGCCATTTAGTCCTTTGTTCTTGTATAAGGGTAGTCCTTTGAAGAGCATCTTTTCTTATCTCATCAATCTCATTCAATTGCAATAGCCTTTGTTTTCGAGCTTCATCCAAATCCATCCCTAATTGCATGGCAGTCCTTAAGTTTTTCACTTGAAATTCTATGGTAAGAGACACCTACTTCCCATATACCAACTCATAAGGTGTATGGTCTGTTGTGTTTCTCCAAGATGTCATATACGCCGATAAGGCCTCAGGAAACCTATCAACCTACTCTTTGTGATGTAGTTGAACAGTCTTGGTAAGAATAGATTCTATCACCTTGTTAGTTGATTCCACCTGCCCATTTTCTTGAGGGTGATAAGGCAAATATTTTGTAGGTTTGATTTTATACTGTTCAGTAAGATATTTGACCAAATTGGATGTGAATTGGGTTCCTTGGTTAGTTTTTATTTCTCAAGGCACACCAAAGCAAGTAAAGATTTCTTCAAAAAGAAAATCTAAACCAGATTGTTCACTAGCAGAATATAAAGCTTTAGCTTCCACCCATTTGATCACATAATCTGTCCAGACCAAGATGTACTTCTTCCTTCAAGACATAGGGCTAATGGGTCCTACAAAATCCAAATACTATTTCTCAAAAGTTTCAATTACTACCTAAGCTTGTAGGGGCATATCATCAACTGCAGTAGGTTTTCCCATCCTTTGAAAATCATCACAGCTGACCACATACTTCTTTGCATCCTTGAAAAGAGTTGTCCAATAGTAGCCGGAATGTTAGATATTGTATGTTGTTCTTTGATCGGAAAAATGGCCCCCACATGGACCATCATGATAGGATTTGAAGATGCCATGCATCTCATCCTCCTAGACACACCTTTTGATCACCAAATCAGGCCTAGTTTAGTATACACAATCATCATGCCACATGTAATTAGCACTTAGCTAGATAATTATATGTTTTTATTGGGAGGACATATTTTGAAGTATCTTTCCTGTTACAAGATAGTTGGCTACATCTACATACCAAGGAATGTAAGTAGAAATAACAAATAGATTCTCATCTGGAAAATTGTCATCTACTGGTGTATTATCACCTGTATGAATGAGTCTAGATAATAAATAAGCAACTAAATTATCTCTTCCAAGCCTATCAATAATGGTGATATTGAATTCTTGCAGTAATAACAACCATCTAGTCACTCTAGAATTTGTAACAGGTTTGTTCATAAAAAAATTGATGGTTGAATGGTCTGTATGAACAAAAACCTCGTACCCTGTTATGTAGTGTCTGAACTTGTTAATGGCATGTACTACTGACAAGAATTCTTTTTCAGTGACAATGTAATTTACTTTAGTAGGTGAAAGATTCTTCTTGACAAAGTATATAGCATATGGAATCTGACCTTCCCTTTGGCCTAAAAAAACCCCCAAAGCTGTATTTGAGGCATTCGTGCATATATGAAAAGGAAGAGACCAGTTTGGTTCTGTTAAAACAGGGGCACTTGAAAGTTTTTTTTTTTCAATTTCAAAAGAGATCTAACATTGTTCATTCCAACTAAATTCAACCTCTTTTTCTAACAGTTTGAATAGTGGGGCAACTAGGTTTGTAAAATTATGAATGAACCTCCTATAGTAACCATCATGCCCTAAAAAGCTTCTGACTTCTTTCTGTGAGCTAGGGATTTTGATTTGAGCAATGATGTCAATCTTGGCAGCGTCTACCCTTATTCTAGTACCGGAGATGTGATGAACTTAACAAATTACTTCAGTGAGCATCATTCTATATTTTTCATGACTAAGGGAAAGGCTAGATTCTTTACACCTAATCAATACTTTCTCGAAATTATCCAATGCTTGCTGGAAATCATCCCCATATACTGTGAATTCATCCATGTAGAATTCTACACAGTCATGGTTCAAATAAGAGAAAATGGCCAAGACAACCCTTTGAAAGGTAGCATAGGCATTACACAAACCAAAAGGAAGAACCCTATAAGCATAGGTACCCCATGGAAAAGTAAATGTGGTTTTTTCCTGATCTTCTAGTGAAATTCAGATATGATTGTAACCACTAAACTCATCCAAGAAAGAAAAATACCTCTTCCCAGACAAAGTGTCCAAGTCCTGGTATTTGAAAGGCCAAGGAAAGTAATCCCTGTAGGTAGCCTTGTTCAGTTCTCAAAATTCCACACAAATCCTCCATTTACCATTTTTCTTAGGGAGAATAACTAATGGGGATACCCACTTGCTATCTGATATAGGGTAAATAAAATTGGCATGCAGGGGTTTTTGGAGTTCTTATTTCACTATGTCTTTTAAGGATGGGTTCATTCTTCTTTGGGGTTGCCTAACATGTATGATTTGGTCATTGGTATAAATATGATGCATACAAGTTTTTGGATGAATCCATTTCATGTCAGAGTAATCCCATGAAAAAACACTAGATTGTCCTTGAATCATTTGAATCAATTTTTGTTGCTAATCTGTTTCTAAGATAACATTGGTGTACAACGATTGATTCTTTCCCTTCTTCTACTTGTGAAATGGTGGCCACTGTAGAGGTGGAGGGGTACTAGATTTCTTGGAATTCAGAGATGAAGATATCTGTATATTCAGAAAAATATTGAGGGTATTCAATGCATTCTGTATCAGCCAAAAACAAGATTAAAATATGTTCTTCAGTTTTCTCTTGAACTCCTTTTACTTGTTCGAGTGTTAACAAGGGCTGAGTACAATCCTCCTCCCCATAGGGATTCTCCAACCAGAGAGGAACTTCAGTGGTTGGTTAGGTAGGAGGAAAGAGAATAAATTTTTGACTTTGGGTGCCATTGGAAATTGTCATCTCTCCAGACCGACAACTAATAAACGCATCAGCAGTGGCCAACCAAGGTCGTTGAAGCACTATTGGATGTCTTGGTTTGGAGGATTTTAGATGAATCACTAAGAAATCCATAGGGTATTCCCAAGTGGCCAAAGTTATTGTTACATCATCTAGACTTCCTGTTGGGTTGATGAATGACTTGTCTGCTAATTCCAACAAAGTTTGTGTTGGTCTTAGGTGATTTAGTTGTAGCGTTCTCATGGTGTCAACTGGCATAACATTTATTGTTGCTCCTAGATCAATAAGTGTGTTTGGAAAAGAAACACCATTAATCTCTATGGTCACCACTAGATTTCCTGGATCATTATATTTAGATGGCATTTCTGATATAAATTCTGATAATTGTCCAACAACATGTAGAACATGAGGCTCCTTCCTCTTCCTCCCTGGATTTTTAATGCAAAGATCCCTTAATATATTAGCATAATTAGGAATGTCCTTGATGGCCTGAAGTAGGGGAATATTTACACATATGTTTCTAAGTTCAGTCTCTAGATTATGTCCTAGGGGTACTTCAGATTTATTCATAAGTAACCTTTCTGGATAAGGGGGAGGATTAGTTTTCTGAGGTATTTCTGTTGGGTGAGAAGTGTGGGGACGAATTTCCTATTGTAAATTAGTGTATCTTTCTTCATCTGATTGGTTATCCACTTGTTCTTGTTAGTGAACTACTTTATTATCTACTTATTCTTCTTCTTGAACTACTTGATTATCTACTTGTTCTTCTTCTTGAATAACCACAGTAGGATTTGGTTTATTCAAAACCCTCCCTGATCTTAATTCAATTCCATTAAATGAAGTAAGATTTATCACATAAGTAGGGAAGGTTCGTACTTCAAGATTTTGTACATGCTGTGTAGGTATATTATTTGGATTAGGAATGGGTTGCGCATGAATAGGGGTAGTCTGAGGAGAATTTGGGATAGGTGCAAATTGCATTTGTATCTATAGATTTGGGTTCATAGGCAATGAAAGTTGTTTTTGTAGCTGTGGAGGTGGAGGAAGAGAAGGGGGATTAAATCCTGGTAGCAACTGAGAGATATTGGAAGGGTATCGTGGGTAGGTGGGAAAGGTTGATGGCTGAAAGGTAACATTCCCATATGCAGGTCCCCTCCATCCTTGTTTCCAAGGTTGGATTTGTGGTTGCTAAGGTGACCATTGAGGGTAACACATTGGAGGTACCCATTGTTGTTGTGAATATTGTGTGGTAGGATCTACAAACATATTAGGATTTTGTTGTCTCCATGCCCTCTTGGGGGGATATGATGTTTTCTGAGGTTCTCCCCCTCCCTTGAAAATGGATTTTAGTCTAGGTAAATAAGGGATTTCATTGGTAGGGTGATGTTCTGTACATAGGCCACAAATTTCGATAACATTAATAGGAAATTCCTTTTCAGGATTCCTTTTCCTACACCGTGGACAAAATTGTAGCATTTTCTTCTTCTTGTTTTGTTTTGATTTTAATGGTATCAAGTTGGGAGCTGATGGTGTTGAGGATGTCTGTTTTGAAGTTTTCTAGTATATTCCCCAATTCGATCCTGGTAACACCTCTTGGTGTGGGTTTAGTAATTCTATTTATAGGATCCCTTACACTTTTTCCTGTTTTGGCTTGGCTATGGGAGTACCTTTTACTGTTAAGAACCAAATATCAATATAGCATAGAAAAACATCAGAATAAGAACTCAACACCTTGAAAAAGAGATAATTTTAGATAATAAGCCTCTTCGAGGGGGAAACCTCCTTTTACCCAACATAATTTTCAAGTACAAGATGATTCCAAATGAAAATGTCTCCTTGGTATATATAGGAGACTAGGAGGTGTAATTACAACTAATGGAATAAAGCTGACATAAATAAAATAACGTTACTAATGCAATATGCCCGAATTAAGGAGTAATGATCCAATATTAGGGCTTAACATGCCCCTCCCCTTGAGACAAGTGTTGTCAGCAATGCTTGAGTAACTCTGGATTCTTCTGTATAAAAGACTCATCTTCCCAAGTGGAATCTTTAGCCGGTAGTTTCCTCCATTTAATGAGATACTTCGAAATGGATCTATTCCTCAGCTGGTGAATTCTTGTGTCAGTGATGGCTTCATGATCCAATA
>JASDQU010439884.1:126473-137780 GCA_032191745.1 Picea mariana | reverse complement strand
AGGGACTCATCCAAAGGATGAGTTTACATTACAAGCATATGTTATCCTCCTCAAGCTTGCATAAAAATAAAGAAGTACTCGCTAGAAATGGTGGGGGAAAAATTGGGAAAGAAATGTATCTAAACCTGTATTCTGTGGAAGAGTCACTTTTGAACATGATGCCCTTTCACTAGCTTTGTGTCTAGGTTGGAAAACCCTCTTGTCTCTTGATGATACTCCTTTATAAGATTACAAATTGGTCTGTGATCCCTATTGTTGAGTCAGTTTTTCCAAGACATTTGTCGTGTCGTCAATATGTTCAAAGAGTAGTTCAACCTTGAAAGCCTTCTATTGCGTCAGCCATTTCTGTAGTCCTTAAGGCTTATATTGTGCCATCCATCCCTGAGTCAGTCCTGAATCACTTGTTAATCTGATCCACTTCAAATTTTGTTACCCGTTTCATGTCATTAATGTGGGATATATTAAGGCCCTCCTGTGATGAGTCTTTTCCTATCGACTTCAACTCATTATCCAGGAATTATACTTAGAAACCAATTGGTACCTTGGAACTTACATGCCTCAATGGCAGGTTTCCTCTCTTTCGATAGTGAGTTTTCACTATCGACCCCTGATCGAGAGATTCCGTCGAGTGTTCGACCTCAACTCATTGATTCACATTCGTTGGATTGTACTAGTGTACCTTGGGAGTCATTGACATTAATGGTGATTTCCCTTGTAATTTTTAATGGTATACACTAATGACTGGTAATCAAGTGGTTTCTACCATGTTCAACTTCGACACATGTATTCACATTGTTAGATTCGTACTATAAAGTGATGGAGATGAAGACCCTAGATCTTTTCTAACCGATTCAGGTTGCGTTGGATTATTTTCAAATTGTACTGTTGAATAGATCCACATTGTATGCCTCGTGGCTATGTTCAAATTTGAGTCTTTATAACATAGATCCACAATGTATTTTTTGGTGGCTATGTTCAGATTTGATTCATATTGGCATGGATCCACAGTGTATGTTTGATGGCCATGACCTGTCTTACTTGACATGGATCTTTGCATGTTGGCATTTATTCTCTAAGTCATTTGTATTCTGAGTATGGGAATTCCTACCTCAGTGATGATATATTATTGTATTTCATTTCCTTGTTTGTTGGCAGGTTTTTGACCGACTGTTCCTTATTCCCTACACACACTCGACAAAGTATTTCAACTATCACTCTGTTCTAACTTCATACTTTGGGGGGCTCTATGTTACACATTATTTTCATCATCCCTATGACTGTTGATGATGTAAGCCTATCAGTTTCCTTCAGAGGGGTCAATGGCCCGAGTTCCTGAAGAAAGAAGAGAAAAGAACTTTTCCTGAGAAAAGAAGTTGCATTCTCCTTTGTAAAAACCCTATTAAAGAGGATGTTTGCAGGTTTCTATATAGGCAGGGTGAGAGAATGCCTGATTCTCATAGGCTACACCATAACTGGGTTGCGAGAGGTTGGCAAGTTGCTCTATAAGAAGGGTGTGAGAATGCTCATACGTGGGAAAAATGAGCATCTTCTCGATGCTTCTAGAAGGAGAAACTTCCATGGTGAGGTGGCATCCGAATGGTTTGGATATTACTCGATTTCATGATTTGGTGGGATCATCCTAACCTCCTCACCTTATCCTCTTCATCTTATAAAAGGATCTCTCATGGAAAATGTTATTCACAGTCTGTTCTATAGGTAGGGTGTGAACCTGTTTCAAAGCTTGGAAAATAGAAGAGGTTACGAAGGTTCTAGAAGGGAATCTTCTAGAAAATGAGGTGGCATTCGCATGGTTGGCATCCTATTGACTTATTAGATTTAGTGGGATCATCCTCATCCCTTTAACCATCTCTCCTTCTCCTATATAATGAAAGGTTTCTCAAGGAAGAGGTTAAGCAAGATTGAATGGAGAATTAATGAAAGAATTGTGTGAAGAACTTTGTTTGGATTGAAGCTTGAAGACTCTATTTGTTTATCATGTTGTACTGGATCTTCTTCATGCAATTGTAGAGCAAGTGTGTGTGTTGGAACTAAGGATCACTGAAAGGAAGCTTGCGACATCAAGGCGATCTGGTTGTATCTTCTACTTTCATTTAATATAATACAATGGCATGTCCCTTTCCTCTGAAATCACTCTTATTTTATTGCATAACTCCTTGATCATATGCATGGGTTGACATTGAATATACTTTGTTATCTTCACTTTGGTTCTTTTGTGTTGTCTTGGACCTGGTTTCACAAGAGCACCGGAGCGAAGTAGGAACAAAAAAGACCTAAGGAAGCGATATAAAGGTATGCCACTCATTCCTTCTCGGTAGTAGATTCAATGTCTGCAACTTAGAGAAAGAGTCATGTCCTGTCCTATTTTGTTTTAGATCCAGGTGTATCCAGGGAGATCAGTTAATGTCCGAACCTACTGATTTATCCAATAACATAGGGTATCTTGCGATGGAGTACTAGAAGAGTATAAGTATGCAAACGATATGAAGGGAGAAAACACAGTGTAAATGGAGATGGTGTGACAGTAAAATGATAAATAACGCTCATTTGGATGGCAAAGCCATCTAGAGGAGCCTTTATAAGTTAAGATTCAAATTTCAATGGTCATATCCATGGTAATGATGGCAAGGTAAGATAAGTTGAATTCATGAATAACTTATAGAATCGTATGGATGTTGGCGTCAAATCATGTTCACGGGAGTGTTGGGAAATGATTACAGGAGATGTGGTTGTTGTGACCGAAATTCACAAGTATGCAATCGTCTGACGTCATCGTGATCGAAATGGAATCATGGTTTTTCATGCATTAATATGTGGCTTAATTCATTCGTATGGCACGGTGTTGGATCATGGAATTATGACGTTTCTTCACCATATAAATAGAAAGAGTGAATTGGTCCTGTTAGAGGTATAATTACCTCGTACTCTCAACATTTCGAGTGCATATGAATGATTTCTATACAAGGGCTTGTAGAAGTTCATGGTATGGAAATTGCAACAATTGAGGACATGAAGATGCATGAGACTAACCACACGTTTAATACATAATTAGTCTAATTCTTTAATAAAATGACAAAAATGTTGAGTTTATACCTCCTATTACTTGAAGCATTTATATCGATCAGAAAAAAACTTTGAGTATAGGATAAGGATTAGCAAACTTCATCTCCAATACCGGATCACACCTTAGTACCGGACCACTGCTTAGTGATGGACCACCATAAATATTTTTTGTAGTACCATACCAACACATACCTTCTCCTTTAGTACCGGATGAACACAGGGGTGAATTTGTTGCAGTACCAGATCAATGCAAAGTTTTTCCTAGTACCGTATGAACACAGGGGTGAATTTGTTGCAGTACCAAATCAACGCAGAGTTTTACCCAGTACTGGAATAGCACATGCCTTTTCCCATAGTATCGGATGAGCACAGAGGCAAACATTTTTGCAGTACCAGAATAGCACATGCCTTTTCCCACAGTACTGGATGAGCACAGAGGTGAACATTTTTGCAATACCAGAATAACCCAAAGATGTTATCCAGTACCGGATCACCACAAAATTGTATTCCAATACTCAATGAGAATTGGATAAGGTACCTGGTAGTGGTGTTCTGTAGACTGGAACTTTGTAGGCTGTACTTTGTAGAAATTGATGATGTTTTCTGTTGCTATGGAAGAGAACATGTGATTTTATTCTACTGAAAAACCATGTAGGTAAAAAAAATAGCCACACTTGGTACAAGAACTCTGAATTTGCAGCGGAAGTGTCAGAAAATACGACAAAATATTTCAACGACTAGGCCCTAAGATCTATAACAAGAAGGTACTTTGTAGCTGGACAACCTCATGTTGAGATTCAGAATCCTCCTCTTTTTATAACCAAGTTGATCACTGCTCCTGTTTCCACTTCCCTTTTATTATAAAAATAATCCTAACTACTACTATTATGTGGATTTTTATCGAGCCTAGATTAGTTAATGCTCGCTGGTGTTTTTAGTTTTAAGGAGTTTGAAAAACTTAAAGAAAACTCCATCTACTGTCCCGTGGAATTTTCTTGAGCCTGGGCCAGTTCCTACTCATCGATGTTTTAAATTTTTAAGAGTCTGAAAAACTTAAAGAAAACTCCATCTACTATCTCGTGTATTTTTCTCGAGCTCGGGCCAGTTCCTACTCTGATGTTTTAAATTTTTAGGAGTTTGAAAAACTTAAATAAAAATCGATTTAGCTCCTTTTCCAAAAATGATCTACCAGGGCTGGATAAAGGGGTAGAACTACACCTAGAAGATGTCCTCCTTATTCATTGATCTACATGAGAACACAATCAACTTTTTGTTTTTTTTAGTAACACCAAAATTTCTATCTAATGACACACCTATTTACAGATATGTATAGAGCCAAATTAATTCACACAAAAAACTTACTGTGGTGGATCAGCAGGAGGAGAAGTCCCCTTGATTACCAGTTGCATTTCAAAATTCTAAAGAACATGTCTAATAAAATATTCTTTGGATAGAGGCTTATGATAAACCTTCAATCGATGTCCATTCACGATAAAGAAGGTCTAATTCTCATCAATGGTCTTTATCTTAATTGAACCATTGTCGTAAACTGTATAAACTTCATAGGGTCCCAACCATCTAGTAGATATTTTACCTTTAAAATTCTTGAACTTAATATCATACAATAGGGCCCAATCACCTGACTGAAAAGACTTCTTATTTATATACTAATCATTCCATTTAGTCCTTTGTTCTTGTATAAGGGTAGTCCTTTGAAGAGCATCTTTTCTGATCTCATCAATCTCATTCAACTGCAATAGCCTCTGTTTTCGAGCTTCATCCAAATCCATCCCTAATTGCATGGCAGTCCTGAAGTTTTTCACTTGAAATTCTATGGTAAGAGACACCTGCTTCCCATATACCAACTCATAAGGTGTATGGTCTATTGTGTTTCTCCAAGATGTCATATAGGCCGATAAGGCCTCAAGCAACCTATCAACCTAGTCTTTGTGATGTAGTTGAATACTCTTGGTAAGAATAGCTTCTATCACCTTGTTAGTTGATTCCACCCGCCCATTTGCTTGAGGGTGATAAGGTGAATATTTTGTAGGTTTGATTTTATACTGTTCAGTAAGATATTTGACCAAACTGGAGGTGAATTGGGTTCCTTGGTTAGTTATTATTTCTCAAGGCACACCAAAGCGAGTAAAGATTTCTTCAAAAAGAAAATCTAAAACAGATTGTTCACTAGCAGAATATAAAGCTTTAGCTTCCACCCATTTGATCACATAATATGTCCAGACCAAGATGTACTTCTTCCTTCGAGACATGGGGTTAATGGGTCCTACAAAATCCAAATCCCATTTCTCAAAAGGTTCAATTACTACCTGATCTTGGAGGGGCATATCATCAACTGCGGTAGGTTTTCCCATCCTTTGAAAATCATCACAACTGACCACATACCTCTTTGCATCCTTGAAAATAGTTGGCCAATAGTAGCTGGAATGTAAGATATTGTATGTTGTTCTTTTATCAGAAAAATGGCCCCCACATGGACCATCATGATAGGATTTGAAGATGTCATGCATCTCATTCTCCTAGACACACCTTCTGATCACCAAATCAGGCCCAGTTCAGTATAGACAATCATCATGCCACATGTAATTAGCACTTAGCTAGATAATTATCTGTTTTTCTTAGGAGGACATATTCTGAAGTATCTTTCCTGTTACAAGATAGTTAGATACATCTACATACCAAGGAATGTAAGTAGAAATAACAAATAGATTCTCATCTGGAAAATTGTCATCTACTGGTGTATTATCACCTGTATGAATGAGTCTAGATAATAAATAAGCAACTAAATTATCTCTTCCAGGCCTATCAATAATGGTGATATTGAATTCTTGCAGTAATAACAACCATCTAGTCACTCTAGAATTTGTAACAGGTTTGTTCATAAAAAATTTGATGGCTGAATGGTTTGTATGAACAAAAACCTCGTACCCTGTTATGTAGTGTTTGAACTTATTAATGGAATGTACTACTGACAAGAATTATTTTTCAGTGACAATGTAATTTACTTTAGTAGGTGAAAGATTCTTCCTGACAAAGTATATAGCATATGGAATACGGCCTTCCCTTTGGCCTAAAACAACCCCCAAATCTGTATTTGAGGCATCCGTGCATATATGAAAAGGAAGAGACCAATTTGGTTCTCTTAAAACAGGGGCACTTGAAAGTTTTTTTTTTTTAAATTTCAAAAGAGATCTAACATTGTTCATTCCAACAAAATTCAACCTCTTTTTCTAACAGTTTGAATAGTGGGGCAACTAGGTTTGTAAAATTATGAATGAACCTCCTATAGTAACCATCATGCCCTAAAAATCTTCTGACTTCTTTCTGTGAGCTAGAGATTTTGATTTGAGCAATGATGTCAATCTTGGCAGCGTCTACCCTTATTCCAGTACCGGAGATGTGATGAACTTAACAAATTACTTTAGTGAGCATCATTCTATATTTTTCATGACTAAGGGAAAGGTTAGTTTCTTTACACCTAATCAATACTTTCTCGAAATTATCCAATGCTTGCTGGAAATGTTCCCCATATACTGTGAATTCATCCATGTAGACTTCTACACAGTCATGGTTCAAATAAGAGAAAATGGCCAAGACAACCCTTTGAAAGGTAGCATAGGCATTACACAAACCAAAAGGAAGAACCCTATAAGCATAGGTACCCCATGGGAAAGTAAATGTGGTTTTGTCCTGATCTTCTAGTGAAATTCAAATATGATTGTAACCACTAATCCCATCCAAGAAAGAAAAATACCTCTTCCCAGAAAAAGTGTCCAAGTCCTGGTATTTGAAAGGCAAAGGAAAGTAATCCCTGTAGGTAGCCTTGTTCAGTTCTCGAAAGTCCACACAAATCCTCCATTTACCATTTTTCTTAGGGAGAATAACTAGTGGGGATACCCACTTGCTATCTGATATAGGGTAAATAAAATAGGCATGCAGGAGTTTTTGGAGTTCTTTTTTCACTATGTCTTGTAAGGACGGGTTCATTATTCTTTGGTGTTGCTTAAAATGTATGATTTGGTCATTGGTATAAATATGATTCATACAAGTGTCTGGATGAATCCATTTCATGTTAGAGTAATCCAATGAAAAAGCACCAGATTGTCCTTGAATCAATTGAATCAATTTTTGTTGCTAATCTGTTTCTAAGATAACGTTGGTGTACAACGATTTTCCAAGACTGATTTCAACAACCTGGACAATTGATTCTTTCCCTTCTTCTACTTGTGAAATGGTGGCCACTGTAGAGGTGGAGGGGTACTAGATTTCCTAGAATTTAGAGATGAAGATATGTGTATATTCAGGAAAATATTGAGGGTATTCAATGCATTCTTTATCAACCAAAAACAAGCTTAAAATATGTTCTTTAGTTTTCTCTTGAACTCCTTTTACTTGTTCGAGTGTTAACAAGGGTTGAGTACAATCCTCCTCCCCATAGGGATTCTCCAACCAGAGAGGAACTTCAGTGGCTGGTTAGGTAGGAGGAAAGAGAATAAGTTTTCGACTTTGGGTGCCATTGGAAATTGTCATCTCTCCAGACTGACAACTAATAAAAGCATCAGCAGTGGCCAACCAAGGTCATTGAAGCACTATTGGATGTCTTCGTTTGGAGGATTTTAGATGAATCACTAAGAAATCCATAGGGTATTCCCAAGTGGCCAAAGTTACTGTTACATCATCTAGACTTCCTGTTGGGTTAATGACTGACTTGTCTACTAATTCCAACAAAGTCTGTGTTGGTCTTAGGTGATTTAGTTGTAGCATTTTCATGGTGTCAACTGGCATAACATTTATTGTTGCTCCTAGATCAATAAGTGTGTTTGGAAAAGAAACACCATTAATCTCTATGGTCACCATTGGATTTCCTAGATCATTATATTTAGATGGCATTTCTGATATAAATTTTGATAATTGTCCAACCACATGTAGAACATGAGGCTCCTTCCTCTTCCTCCCTGGATTTTTAATGCAAAGATCCCTTACAATATTAGCATAAATAGGAATGTCCTTGATGGCCTGAAGTACGGGAATATTTACACATATGTTTCTAAGTTCAGTCTCTAGATTATGTCCTAGGGGTACCTCAGATTTATTCATAAGTAACCTTTCTAGATAAGGGGGAGGATTAGTTTTTTGAGGTATTTTTGCTGGGTGAGAAGTGTGGGGAGGAATTTCCTGTTGTACATTAGTGTATCTTTCTTCATCTGATTGGTTATCCACTTGTTCTTGTTAGTGAACTACTTTATTATCTACTTATTCTTCTTCTTGAACTACTTAATTATCTACTTGTTCTTCTTCTTGAATAACCACAGTAGGATTTGGTTTATTCAAAACCCTCCCTGATCTTAATTCAATTTCATTAAATGAATCAAGAGTTATCACATAAGTAGGGAAGGTTTGTACTTCAAGATTTTGTACATGCTATGTAGGTATATTATTTGGATTAGGAAAGGGTTGTGCATGAATAGGGGTAGTCTGAGGAGGATTTGGGATAGGTGCAAATTGCATTTGTTGCTGCAAATTTGGGTTCATAGGCAATGAAAGTTGTTTTTGCAGCTGTGGAGGTAGAGGAAGAGAAGGGGGATTAAATCTTGGTAGCAATTGAGAGATATTGGAAGGGTATTGTGGGTAGGTGGGAAAGGTTTCTGGCTGAAAGGTAACATTCCCATATGCAGGTCCCCTCCATCCTTGTTTCCAAGGTTGGATTTGTGGTTGCTAAGGTGACCATTGAGGGTAACACATTGGAGGTACCCATTGCTGTTGTGAATATTGTGTGGTAGGATCTACAAACATATTAGGATTTTGCTGTCTCCATGCCCTCTTGGGGGGATATCATGTTTCCTGAGGTTCTCCCCCTCCCTTGAAAATGGATTTTAGTCTAGGTAAAGAAGGGCATTCATTGGTAGGGTGATGTTCTGTACATAGGCCACAAATTTTGATAACATTAATAGGAAATTCCTTTTCCTACACCGAGGACAAAATTGTAGCATTTTCTTCTTCTTGTTTTGTTTTTATTTTAATGGTATCAAGTTGGGTGCTGATGGTGTTGAGGATGTCTGTTTTGAAGTTTTCTAGTAGATTCCCCAATTCGATCCTGGTAACACCTCCTGGTGTGGGTTTAGTAATTATGTTTATAAGATCCCTTACACTTTTTCCTATTTTGGCTTGGCTATAGGAGTACCTTTTATTGTTAAGAACCAAATATCAATATAGCATAGAAAAACATCAGAATAAGTACTCAACACCTTGAAAAAGAGAGAATTTTAGATAATAAGCCTCTTCGAGGGGGCAACCTCCTTTTACCCAACATAAATTTTCAAGTACAAGATGATTCCAAATGAAAATGTCTCCTTGGTATATATAGGAGACTAGGAGGTGTAAATACAACTAATGGAATAAAGCTGACATAAATAAAATAACATTACTAATGTAATATGCCCCAATTAAGGGGTAATGAGCCAATATTAGGGCTTAACATGCCCCTCCCCTTGAGACAAGTGTTGTTCACAACACTTGAGTAACTATGGATTCTTCTGTATAAAAGACTCATCTTCCCAAGTGGAATCTTCAGCCGGTAGTTTCCTCCATTTAATGAGATACTCCAAAATGGATCTATTCCTCAGCTAGTGAATTCTTGTGTCAGTGATGGCTTCAGGATCCAATATGATTTTTCCTTTCTCATCAAGTTCTGGAAATATAGTTTGAATTGGGATCTTGTCGCCTATAACCTTCTTTAAGCATGAAACATGGAAAACTGGGTGTACTCGTGAAGATGCAGGCAACTCCAATTTGTATGCCATAGTACCAATATTTTTCAACACATTATAAGGCCATAGTACTTTGGTGATAATTTATTATCCTTCTTGTCTTGCTTGAGGTAAATCTATTTGCATGGTTGTATTCTTAAAAACACCCAATCCCCTACTTCAAAACTTCTTTCACTACGATGTTGATTTGCTTGTTGTTTCATGTGATTCTGTGCCATGGTTAGGTTGTCCTTTAAGATTTGGAGAACTTGTTGTTGATGATCGATGTGATCTTCCATTGCTTGAACCTTAGATTTTACTCTTAGAGAAGAAGTGATGGAAGGAGGGTGGTATCCATAGAGTTCCATAAATGGTGTCATTTTTGTTGCAGTATGAAAGGAACTGTTATACCACCATTTTTCCAAGGGTAACCATTTGAACCATTGCGTTTGTTTATCAGAGACAAAGCAATGAAGGTAGTCTTCCATACATTTGTTCACTACCTCAGTTTCTCCATCATATTGAGGATGATAGGATGAGCTATGAGCCAATTGAGCACCCAAACAAGAAAATAATTCTTTCCAAAAATGTCCAGTGAAGATGGGATCTTTGTCACTTACAATAATATTTGGGCTACCATGTAGCTTTTGAACTGTCTCCATGAATGTGGTGGCAACTTTACTAGCTTTGAAGGGATGAGAGAGTGCACAAAAGTATGCATACTTGGTCATTCTATCAACAATCACCATGATGACACTCTTTCCTTCAGACTTTGGTAACCCTGTGATGAAATCCATGGAAACCTCCTCAAAGTGCTGACTTGGGATGGATAATGGTTGTAAAAGATCTGGGGTATTAATTGTTTCCACCTTATTTTTTTGGCAAACCAAACATTCTGCCACAAACCTTTGAACATAAGTTTTAAGGCCATCCCAAAAAACATCCTTCTTAACTCTATGGTAGGTTTTCAAAAATCTCGAGTGCCCTCCTACTGGAGAGGTGTGCAATTACAATAGTACCTTTTGTTTGAGTTGGGATTTCTTACATAAATATAAGCGATCTTTGTACCATAGTGAATCATTTTTCCATGTAAATGTATCTGATGCACTGGAATCCTGTTGCAACCTTTGAATGAGAGTCCACACTTTTTCATCATTCTTCCATTCATCCCTTACTTCCATTATCCAATCAGGTTGGATGATCGAGATAGCACAGAGAAGGGCCTCAACATCTTCATCCTTTCTTGAGAGTGCATCTGCCACAACATTTTTCTTCCCCTTTTTATACATGATTTCAAAATCATAACCCAATATCTTGGTTACCCATTTTTGTTGTTCTTCTGAAGATAGTCTTTGTTCCAAGAAGTATTTAAGACTATCATGATCTGTTTTGACCTTGAAGTGCCTACCTATTAGGTAAGGATGCCATTTCTTCAATGCATGTAGTATTTCCATCATTTCCT
>JASDQU010439884.1:74529-88859 GCA_032191745.1 Picea mariana | reverse complement strand
ATTGGTCGAGGCCGTGGGACTTCCACATGGGTATGACTCGATAGGTTCCTCTCGCGCATCATGACTTCGGGATTCGGGTGTTCTTGAATCATCTGACTCTGATTTCGTCGATGTCTGAACTCACAGACAAACACAGATCGAATCGACGGTCCAAAATTTGTTCACAATCAATGATTGAGATTCACTTCGGGTCTCAGGCTTCGGGAGCTCTTGACTCTCTTGACTCCAATTACACCGAAGTTCGAACTTGCAAACAAACATGTAGTTGGATCAAGGGCGACACGTGCCCTCACTCAGGGTGATGCATGTCATGATCCAAGGGTCCTATGGGGTAGGTGATGCACCTAAAAATAGGTGGCACGTGGCTCGTTAAGATTTGATCCACGTCACCAGGGATGACTTCACTGTACCTCATCACCTTGGGCTAACAATCTTCTACATTCCTCAGATCTCACGGTTTGGATCCGGTCACGCAGACCTATAGATATACGACTTTGGTTAACTTGGTATTTTTGCGTTTGAGAGTATTTCTAAGCAAACTCCACTAACCTTCTGAAGTGTAGAAACTCCGAAGTAGAGGGACTAGCACCATGCATCCCCGATATGACGACGGTTGGGGTAAGAATCTGGAGGGTCATGCGATCTACGCTGTTGGGCTATTCATGGCTCCAACCTTTAGGGTTTTGGGTCTCATTTTAATTGGCGAGAGAGGTCCACCGAACCACTTGGAAAACCACTTATCACCGACAAATGTCACAGGAGACCAAGTCTCTCAATCAACTTCAGTCCACATAAGGCTAGTAAGGTTGGTCTTACTCTGAAGTCTCGGACTTCCGGAGCTACGAAGCCAAGAGACCATGGTTTCCTTAGGTTTAGTTCAAGGTTCCTGGGTATCGGTCATATGGTTTCTTTCGAACTTATCTCTTCCAATCATATATAAACGAAGAGACCTTCTCTTTTCAAGGCTTTAACTTCACTACCCCTTCTGAGCTTTACCATTAAAGGGTTAAGGACATGGGTTTGGCATTACGACTGCATGACAAAGGGGTCTGGAAGAGGTATCCTCTTTGGACGTATGGTTTAGGGTCGACACGATATCTCCTATCTTGACCATATTAACAACTTATGCCCTGGGAAGCCTCCAGAGTTAAACTGGGCATGCAGTCTATCAGTTGGAAGTGTAAATTTACAAGGGGATGAAAGCATATACATGAGATAGCCATTTCACATAGAAGACATTTATAAATACACATATGATTAAGTCCAAGTAATCATCCGTCATTCCAGTTTAAAAAATAAAACAGGAAAAATACTTATCAGAACCAGACAATGTGAAGCGACTACTGGAAGGGGTGCCCATTTCCACCCAACCATAGGCTTAGACACTCCAAACATATTTACCACTAGCCACCCCTGGGCTAGACCACGATGCTCTGCTACACAATCCTTTCTGTTGGCTAAACAATAGTAGGGATGGAGGTTACTCTCCTCCTCCCAGAGGCTCTTGGAAATAGTTTACAAGATACCAAGCAAGGAGGACTGGCCTCATTTATCATCCTATATCATAACCTTCCCCACCATTTCCTATGACCAAAATGCTTATTTTTAGTTCTTTCTTGAACCAGAGATATTCACCTCTCGTCTCTTCACTCTCCATAGGACTCCCTCTACCCACTACACCTTCCTTTCTTGCTTCTTTCAACAAGGTTGTGTGTGGCTCGAATTCCCATCCCACGGTCAAGTATGGAAGCCTTACATATGGGTGCTATGCCCCATCCCTTCATTAACTCTTGAGGAGGTCCTCCCACCTATCAGACTGACTTTAATTTATTTCTGGGTCAGAGGACTGTTCTGGTCTTGAGAAATTAAATCCAGTAAGTATTGTTTTGGTGAAGGTTAACGCAACCATTCCTAGTCCCCTTCACCATCTCTTTGTATACCATTCATGGTGTTTCTAAGTACACACCCCTTCCAACAATCATGCAACTCTATCAATTTTATAGTAAATAACAAGATTTGCATTCATTTACCTTTCATTCAAAAGGTCCATCAAATCAACATTCACACGTATGGAGGTTTCCATAGTCTCTTGGCCATTATAGTTATATTTACAAGCTGGGGGAAATAGGGTGTTACAGTATATATCTCCCCACTAGTAACAATTTCCTTTCTCAATTTTAAATACCATGTCCCCACAGAAAATCCCATTACCTTCTCTTCTTCAAGATCCTCTAACATCTCGCTGTCTAGATTGATTTCATGAATTATCTCCTTATGTTTGTTGTTTCTCCTATAATCCATCTCTGAGTCTCGTGGCTCATCCATATCAACAATAGTGCACACCAACATGGTTATAAAAAATAATAACACAATGTTTGTGTTGATTTACTTATTGGATAACTTTGTCAAAACTTCAAGAATTCTTCATGTTATCACACAATATTTCACCCTATTCTAAAGCCTTCACAAGGTACAAAATGAGTGGAACATTAGAAGTGTTACCATTGTCACCTAGGAAACAACTTCCCTCGTTCTAGTGAAATATGGATCCAATGCAAGGCAGGCTTGCCTAATAGCATCTAGGATTCCTAAGGAAAGATACAATCAATTGTAAGGTCTCCTATACAACTACCCAATTTACCACCAACTAGATACGCCAAACAAGTTATGGATTAGGTGGTTATTCAAAGTAAATTATAAATTTGGGTTGGAATTTCTTTAAGGCCAAGTTAGGGAGGTTTATCAAGTTATTATTCAATGCAAAATGATCCCCAAACACTACAAATATGAAAATTACTATTGGTTGTTACAAAAATTGTATAAAAGATACAAATTTATAACAATAAACAAGTTATAACAACACTACAATTTATCCCTTTAAACAAGATTTAAAATAATATAAATTAGGGTTGAAACAATGGATAGATTTAGGGTTTTGATTTCGTGGAAAATCCCCTACAGTAGTGGGTTATATTGTAGAGTACCAATGACCGTACAAGAATCAAATTCCATACAAAATACTAAGTAAATATATAATAGCCAAATTTCAAAGAAATAACTAACTATTGGAAGAAAGAGGAAAATTGACTCACCAGGATCACGACGTTTGATGTCCTTCCCGATTGACGGAGTATTTTTCCTCCTTTCCAATGGTCTCTCTGCAACCTACAATAAACTTGAACAAGTATATCTATACAAAGAGGTAGTTATATTAATAACTGTTGGAATATTGAGAGGCGTGGATGAATCGGTATGAGCAATTTGTATTACTTTTAACCACAATATATATTCTTCAACATTATCAACAATGTTTAACATTTTATTATCAATGTATCCTCTATGATTTCATTCAATAAATCATAAGCATATAATCATAAGTAACATCACATCAAGTACACAGTACACCAATATTTTACATGGAAACCTAATGTGGGAGAAAACCACGAAATGCTTTCTTATATCAAAGAATACATCCATTAGAAGCACCAAATTCCCAATTCTCCAGATGCAACTGGAAGGAGGCTTCAACCCCCTATTTACAAGCTCCAACATGAAGGAGTCTAGAACTCCCTGAATTCTTTGGCTCCAACCAAAAGGAGGCTACAACCCCTTGATTCTTAGGCTCCAACCTGAAAGAAGCTACAACTCCCTTGATCCAGATTTTATGAGCAAAATGAAATGAAAACAGATTATTATTACTATTAACACAGAGACACAATGAAAAATAACAGAGATACAATAAAAGTGGATTCTATTCAATAAAGAAATATGTTGAAACTGTAAAATGTAGACTGAAAACAAGCTTGCTAGAATGGTGGCGACTTATCTCTGAGAAGAGATGTGAGGACTGCGCTCATTTGTAAGAAGATGAGTACAATGAGGATCTGAAATCATTTTTACAATAAAAATGAATGCAAAAACCACAGACATCCAAAAACCTAACCCTAGGAGATGAAGCGCCAAAAGTCATGTGGGCCCCATTGGGGTAAGTTGGTACATCAACTTCTCGGGGTCGTAACTTTTGCATATGATCTCCATTTTAGGTGCACGATAGCTTGTTGGAAATGTCTATCCAAGGAATACATGTTATTTTTTAAAACTCTAACTATGTGTACAATTTGACTGTGGCGAGCCCTAAAAATGTTGTTTAGGGCCTCAAAACGACCCTAGAAGTTCAGGACCCGAAAAATAGGAAAAACTGCCAAGATGAGCCAGTTAGAATAGGTGGATGGCCACTGATATCCTATCAATCCTTCCCTCTTAGGAAGATATGGTATCCATTGCATTGATTTCCCCCATCAAGTGAGGAAATTTCTGTTGAATTTAGCCCCAAGTGAGCCACTTGCCTTGGTGCAGGAATTGCCTTGCTTTGACAACCTGATAAAGATGGACCCTCTGCTGGTGAGTTCCATTGACCTGTGTGTCCACGATCTGAGTAATTTATGCCTTTTCCATTCATTTAGGTTTGATCTATGTTGGTGTCAATTGTTCTACTATCTCTTAGGTGTCCAATAATGGTGGAAAATATGGTCGAAGGAGATCCACATTGAACACTGGGTGCAAGCCAAGGAAGGGGGGAATGTTGAGCTCAAAATAATTGTCTCCCATAGCCTTGGTGATGATGTAAGGTCCATAGAAGAGTGAAAGAAGCTTCCGATGGGGACCTGAAAGTCATTCTTTCTACAAGTGTAACCAAACTTTGTCTCCCACCTGAAACTTGTGTGGCACTTAATGTTGATCATGGAATTTATTGTACTCGGCATTGGACTTTTGTAAAATATCATGAACCTGTTGGAGAATGTGATGGATCCACTGAATGAACTAGGTGCCTTTGTCATCTTCAGTTTGAGCATGGGACGAGTCTGTCTAGGTGGACACAAGGGGTAGTGAAACATCCATGGGACCCAATGGTTGAAATCCCAACCCCACCTGAAAGGGGATATGGTTGGTTGAGATATGTATGGATCTATTGTAGTTGTGATGAACATAAGGAAGACTCTCATCCCATGTGTGGGGGTTCTTGGAATTATACATGCACAGGATATTCACATAATCCGGTTGAAAACCTCAGTTTTGCCATCTGTCTGGGGGTGGAAGGAAGTGGATTTGGTGAGCTTGGTGTCCAAAAATGACCAGAGGATCAACCAAAATGTGATGAGGAATCGACTATCTTGATTTGAGATAATGGTTTGTGGTATCCAAAAATATACCCACACTCGTTCAAAGAAGATCTTGGAAGTGGCCTCCAATGTGATGATCTTCTTGCAAGCAACCATAATCACCATCTTGGAAAAGTTATCAACCACCAAAAAAACACATTCATTTCCCCGCTTGGTGGATGGAAGGCCCGACATGTAGTCCATTGAGATGGAATCCCAGGGTCTGTCAGGAGTAGGTAGAGGGGTGTACATGCCTTGTTTCTTAGTGTCTGGTTTGGAAATAATGTATGTAATGTAAGACCTTATATACTTGTTGACATCTTGTCAAAGTTTCGACTAGTAGAAATGTTGCTGCAACACTGCCACTATATTTTCTACACTGAAGTGTCTTTCCACCCAACTATAGTGGGCTTCCCAAATCAGCTTCGCTCGCTTGCTTGATGGAATGCAGAGATGGTCCAGATGGCCCAACATCCCGTCCTGAAGATGGAAATTAGCGACAATTGTGTTTGAGCCCAACATATGGTAGGTGGCAGCGAAGTTAGGATATTTCTCATAGAGTTGGGTCCATCCATAGGTCTCATGGTTAGAATATTCTAGCACCGTGATGAGTGTTGCGACTGGAAGTCGGCTAAGGAAATTAGCGACGCGATTGATAATTATTTTCTTATACTTGATGTTGAGGTGGAGCTGTTGCAAGTATGTGGACTACTTCTTATGGCAGTCATTCTGCAATTTTACTTGTGTCTGCATGACCTGCAATGACTTATGATCAGTGTGGATGATTGTCTCCTTCCCGAGAATGTATTGCCTCCACTGGTAACAGGCTTGTACAATGGAGTACATTTATTTTTCATAAGTAGGATACTTATGGATGACATCTGATAGTGTCTCACTATGACAGTCCATGGGGTGGTCATGTCGAGTGAGAACTACGCCCACAACATAATCTGAAGCATCTGTCTCAATCTCAAAGGGTTGTTGCAAGTCGGGTAATGAAAGAATTGGGGATGAGCACAAGCACTCCTTCAAATCATCTAATGATTTCTATTGGGACAAATCCCACACAAACTTTTCCTTACCACCACCCCTAGTTACTTGGCTGAGGGCCCATGCAATATGGGAGAATCCCAACACGAATCTACCATAGAAATTGGCAAGGCCTAAGAATCTCTGAAGCTCAGTGACAGTGGTTAGGGTTGTTCAGTCATGGATGGCCTAGATATTACCTGGATCTACATGCACACCATGCTCATCAACAATGTAGCCTAGGTACTGGACCATGCCCATGCCGAAGGAGCATTTTTCCAAGTTGGCATATAGCTTATGTTGTGGCAGAGTGTGCAAAACCTATTGAATATGCTGCAAGTGTTCCACCCAAGTATTTTTTTAGATGAAGATGTCATCCAGATACACCACTACAAAAGGATTGGTGAAAGTCCACAAGATATCATCCATCATCCTCATGAAATTTGTTGGGGCATTTTTTAAACCAAAGGGCATGAACAACCATTCAAAAATACCTTCTTTTGACTTGAAGGAAGTCTTCCATACATCTTTCTGCTCTATTGGGACTTGATGGTAGCCAGATTTCAGATCAATCTTACTAAAGTATTCCCCCCCTTGAGTTGATCAAGGACATTTTCAATTCAGGGAATCAGGTACCGGTTCTTGACTATGATTTTATTTAGGGACCGATAATCAATGTAGAGTTGCTAAGTCCCATCTTTTTTCTACACAAGCACAATTGGGCTTCCACAAGCTAATGAGATGGGTTGGATGTGCCCCTTTTGGGTTAGTTCTTGGATCTAATGCTTGATATACTCATTTTCTAATAGAGAGAGGAAATAGAATGACCCATTGGGTAGCAGTCAAATTGATGGAATGCTTGACCTAAGAGTGGAGAGGTACCCCATTAGGTGAGGAGAAGATGTATTTGTATTCTTCCACGACCTTATCCACTTGCTTATGCTGCATGGAGAGGTCGACCACAGAAGCCATGGATGTGGATGCAATATTTCACTCACTCTGAGAGAAAATCACAAATAAGGAAAACTTCCCAATCTGAGAGATGACCTTCTTGAATTGCTTGGAAGATATCAAGGAAATGGCACTAGGTGGGACTACCTCGAGTATCCTGTATAATTTCCTATTCAAAGTAATAATAACACTGCAAGGCCTAGACTCATATACAACATGATGTTTCTATAAATAAGGTTGGCCCAAAATAACAACACAAACTTCAAGGGGAGAAACATCACACAATACCTCATCTTTGAATGGCTTTATGTTGAAGGTCGGGTGACACTGTTGGTTGACGCAAAGATCACTTCCTTGGTGGAGCCATCCGATAGTGTAGGGATGCGGGTGTGGCATTGACAGCAGGGCCAACCACTTGATGAACTTCATTGAGATGAGATTATTATGGCTACCACTATCAACGATGAAGTGCATCAGGGTGCCTTTCACCCACATCTATGAATGAAAGAGGTGCTCTCCTTCCTTTGGCTCATCAGGTTCATTGGGATAGATCTTGGAGGTAGAAATGGTGGCACTGGGTTCTGCATCAATGATCTGTATCCCCTTTTCTAGTTCTAACTCGGAGTTAGAACCCACATCTGATTCATAGGCTTTCACCTCAACGACCAATGACTGCTTCGAGTGGAAATCAATAGTGTTATTCCAGGGGAGCTTGTGGAAGTCAAACCACTTCCCGACGCATTAACATCCTTCCATTATCCTTCTTTGTTTACGGATTAGACTGGTTGTCCTGAGGTTTTCCATCTTTTCTCTTCCCTTTTTTATGAAGGTTGGCACTACCCTTTCCCTACTTCTGTTGTGAGGGGTTCCCAGACCCAAACTGTCGCGTATTTGTTTTAAGCTTCTGCTTGATTTTGACAACATATTGATAGGTCGTGCCCAAGGATGAGATGTCCAGAAAATCCATTTCTACATGGATGTATCTATGCAGAACACCACAGTACTTGAGCACTAGATGTCACTCAAAATATTTGATACCCAGCTTGGTGCGCAAGGTATGGAAGATATTTGTGAACTCTGGTACTTCTTGGTCCCTTTCCTTCCACAGTGTGGTCCATTTTGTATACAGGTCGTCATAACTTCCAACAAGGTAGCATTTTTCCTTAACAACATCTCTAAAGGACTCCTAGGTGAGTGTGAATGTAAATAATGAGGGTTCCTCTGTTTTATTTTTCTCACAGAAAGTCTCCCACCAATATTTGACACGGGGGACGACTTTGAGGAGCGCAAAAGTAATATTTTCTCTATTCGAAAAGTTATGGACATAAAAATACCCTTCTAGAAGATTCAACCATTTGTCTACAACCTCTATGTGTATCTAAACTTCAAATATAGGAATATCAAATTGATCAGTACCTTGAAGGGGTGACACCTTCGCTCAAGGAAGATGCATCTCTTGTTGGTATTCATTGAAGGATTTGCGCAAAATTATCCATCATCTCATTCCTCTATTACGCGATGGCTTCCTTGAGCAACATTTTGAAAGGTCTCCTATCCCATCGTCTTTCTTTTCTCCCACCATGGAAGGTCACTTGGGCATGAGAGAGCTCTTTTTCTCAAGTGAAACAAACTTGAGACCCAACTCTTTGTACCCTAACCTCATCGGGGACATGCACTAAGAACGACAAGGAGCATACCGCTCTGATACCACTGATCCAAATTTTATGGGTAGAACGAAATGAACACAGATTATTGTTATTGTTAACATAGATACATAATGAAAAATAACAGAGATACAATAAAACTGACTTCTATTCAATAAAGAAATATGCTAAAACTGTAAAATGCATACTGAAAACAAGCTTGCTAGAATGGTGGTGGCTTATCTCTAAGAAGAGATGTGACGAATATGCTCATTCACAAGAACATGAGTACAATGAGGCTATGAAAATATTTTTACAATAAACATGAATGAAAAATACCTAGACATCTAAAAACCTAACCATAGGAGATGAAGCGCCAAAAGTCGTGTGGGACTCATTGGGGTAAGTTGGTACATCAACTTCCAAGGGTCGTAACTTTTGCATACGATCTCCGTTTTAGGTGCACGATATCCCGCTGGAAAGGTATATCTGAGGAATACAAATTATTCCATCAAAATGTTATTCCATCTACAGTTTGACTATGATAAGCCCTAAAAATGACCCTGGAAGTTCAGGACCCAAAAACTAAGAAAAAATTGATAAACTAAAAAATTGCCAAGATGAGCCAGTTGGAATAGGTGGGTGGCCATCGATATCCACCTAGGCCATCCCTTAATTCCATGGATCCACTCAGAAGGAGGATACAACCCCCTTATTCTTAGGCTCCAACCTGAAGGAATCTCCAACTCCCTGATTCTCTAGCTCCAACCGTAAGGAGGATAGAACGCCCTTTCCTTGCCCCATCCTACCGCACTGAAATATAGGTGTAGACCAACTATCACTACCACAATCATTGCCACTTTCACTGCCACTATCACTACCACTGCCACTATTAACCTGTCACATTAACCTATCACCGACCAACCTGTCATGTCACTGATACTCAACTAGATCCTCTCACATGGATCATATACCAAGGACACATCTCAACTAGATTTCCAACATCACCAACACATACCTCGACCAAGCATGTACCAAACCATCAACCTGTACCCAACCAAGCATCAACTTTGTACCACAAACTGTACGACAATGCATGCATCAACCAAGCACCAACACCTGTACAACAACAAGTGCATCAACCATGCACCAACACCTGTACCATGTACCTCAACCATCAACCATCAACCATGTACATCAATCATCAATTGTGTACCAACATATGCATCAATGTATAAACTAAACCTCAATCATGCATCATAATCAACCAATATCATATACCAATTATATGCCTCAAGTATATTCCAATATCACAAAGATGTGCCTCTAACAATGAACCATAACAACCATATAAAATGTACCAAGGATATGTCTCAAGCATAACACCAAAGCATGAAACTCAACCATATGCAACCATAAACCAAAAGGGGCCTCCACGATATGCCTTAAGCATGTGCCATACCATCACCAAGATATAACCTTTACATTTACCATACCATCACTAAGATATAACCTTCAAAATATGCATATAGACATACCTTAATCCTGTAGCAACCTTGTTGCATCATCATCAAGGCTTGTACCATACCATGCAACAAATGGAACAATTCTAATATGCAACTCTGATGCGGCTATCGAAATTCCAACTTTCTCCAGCTGCCAAACCACCTGCGGCTACCGAAACTACCGATTTTTGTAGCTACCAAAACCTGTGGCTATAGAACCACCCGCAACTACCAAAACTACCACTTTTTGTAGCTACCGAAACTTGCAGCTACATAACCACCCACAGCTACATAACTATCAAATTTATGCCTCTACCAAAACCTGCAGCTACAAAACTACCCGCAACTACAGAACTATCGAATTTATGTCTCTACTGAAACTACCACTTTCTATAGCTACCGAAACTACCACTTTCTATAGCTACCAAAACCTGTGGCTACAAAGCCACCTGTGGCTACAAAGCCACCTGTGGCTATAGAACTGCCAATTTTTTTCCGCTACTAAAACCTGTAGCTACAGAACCACCCATAGCTACAAAACTGCCACTTTCTTTAGCTACCAAAACATATAGCTACAAAACCACTGCAGCTACAAAACTATCTACTTTATGCATCTACCTCAGATATGCCAATTAGTACCTGCTAATAACCTTTCACAAGATAGATATTCAATATGCTCAATAGGTTCTAATGGGAGTCTCTTGATCTCTTATTTATACTTTCCAAGTGCCTTTCTTTAGGGGCCATCTTCTAACGGTTTTACCCATATTCCCTCTTCTAGGGATAACCCACTTTCTTGTTGCAACTACTTTACCCATACTTAGTAAACTCATAACTTCTTGTTGCAACTAATTTATTTTTAATTATTTTCTTATTGCAACAAATTTACCCATAATTAACTTCTAGTTGCAACCACTTTGACTAGCCAACTACTTGATGACTTTCTAGGATCTTTTAGAATAATTAACTTCTTTGTTGACCTTATAGGAACTTATAGATGATTCTTTGAGGGTCCTCCAACTTCACAAGGCCATATCTCCCTAACTGCGAGGAACCACGTGGCGTACCACATATCACCGAAAATGAAATGACATGTACTATCCATCTATGAAATTCTCACCTAAATTTACACTATGCTTCATGTCCATATTCCTCAACCAACTTTGGGTTCCATAACCACAATTCTAGGGCTTCATGTAGGTTTCTTCAAATGCGCCCAACTAACTCACAATCAATCTCAATCATACAAATGACAATCAATTGTACAAAAATATCGTCCATATCTCTGGACCTCTCCAAGGGTTGACATCAATCTCCAAGGGTTGACATCAATCTCTAAGGCTTGACATCAATAACAACCAACTGTCCAAACCAACGGTCCAACAATATCCCCCTTTGGCATTGATGGAAACACCAATATTGATGGAAACACTCATACTCCAATACTCATACTCCCCATGTGATCATCACTCTTCATCAATGTTTCTCACTCTCCCCCTTTGAAATCAATGGAAATGCGTATCTCTCCTTAGGGATGCCCCCATGTCTTTATGCATCTTTTCTTTCTCTCTGTTTCCATGCCTTTGTTCTTTCTCTATTTCTTTGAAAAAAAAAGGTTACTCCCCCTGTCAATATGTCTCCCATTGTCTGCATGCTACTAATCTTCCTTTCTGGATTTATTTCTCTGATGATTTCTCTTCCCTTGACTTCTCTTCAAGATATCATGTAGACAAATCTAAGGTTACATGTATATGTTTCCTTCCGTCACTTCCATTGATTTTTAATTTTCCATTGGTGCTTCCTCTTGTAACACTCTGACATATATAAAAAACATTCATTACTTGATTCCAAATGATCTGTCATGACCATACTTTTCAACAATGTTCCTATGATGATATGAATTCTACTGAAGGTTTCTCTTTTTCTATTTTTTGTGCCTTTTTGTGACCAACTGATTCCACTGATTCCAATTGTAAGTATGTTTCTATGCATTCGATCCATGTTTCTTGTACCTTCTAAGCATATAACAAATCCATCTCTGTCCATATGTCACAAACTGTCCATAACTATGCTACTCCACTGTCCACAATGTTGATCCATCTATCACTGTACTAACATGAAAGCTTCATGGCTGCAACTGATCATCACATATTCATGTTTCTTCAAACTGATTCAAATGTATCCACTTTTATTCTCTATCTACAAGTCAAACTATGCATGTCTGGAGCAACTTATAATGAATATATCTCTTCTTGAAGGAATATGATTATAAATTTTTTCCTGTGTAACTTCCAGCTGATATCTGTGTGGGAATAATGCTTCTCAAATGATCAATACGTCATTCTGTACTTTTACTATCTGTCTCTGCAAATACTTCAACTTGATCGAAAGATGGTTCTCTTATTTGTAGTAGCTACTTCACTTAATCCCCCTATTCAATATTCATATTCACTAGGAGTCTCCAAGATAGGTGGCTCAGAAAAATACTCACTCTGATGGAGAGTAATCTTCCTCTTCGTCTATAGACTCATCATATCTTTGAACTCTAACTTCTTCCTTTCTTCCCATGGATTGATCTTGCACTACAATTCCTGAAAGCACAATCTCTTGGTTCTGTTCTTTATTCACTTGTTCTTCTTTTCTTTCACTTCTTCTCCAAACCTTCATGTATCTGACATATTCATTTTTTCCTCTAGATTTTCCTTGTTCTCGTACTATTTACAATCTTTAGTGTATGGCTTTTGGGTGTCCTTCATTCATATGCTCTTCATTTACCTTTTATTGTTTTCTTTTCCAAACTTTCTTACATGTGATATCAATGTTATTTTTCATAGAAGTATCCATCATGCTTCTACAAGCATGAGCTATGTGACCATAATTATGGCACTTGTAACATTCAATGTTATGTGGGGCCACATAAGTATTTCTTTCCTGAACATTTCTTCCATAAGCCCTACAATATGTAACTTTATGTCCAAAGTTAGTACAATAAAACCAATGACCATAAAATAAGTTTACATACCTAGGAGTGCATGATATTCTTTGTGGTGTGGTCCTTCTGAATCCCTGTTTTGGATGATCATGATCTTCTCTTATGTTGATCCCTTCATTCTGATTGAAGCTTCTTTGTGGCTTGAATGCGGAGGGTCTTCTTGAAGATGTATCTTTATCATTTTTCTTTGATTTTGGCTGACCACGATTCCTTCCTTTGAGTGCTTCTGCGTAACTCTTACTCTTTCGTTCATTCTTCTTTTTTGGAAACTTGGAGTGCTTCTATTCAACATTCTATACCGATGATGTGGATTTTTCTATATTTTCAATGTTCTTACTGAGATTGATGATTTTGTCTCTCAATGTGACAACTTCTTATTCAAGATTCTCAAGCTCTACTTCTTTCTTCATCATCTGACTCTTCATGAATTCTTTTGTTCTCTTTACTTCTTCAAGTTGGATCTTCAAGGAGATGATTTCCTTTTCAATTCTTCTTTCTTCTTGACCAAATTATTCCTCAAGAGACTTGATCTTATTCCTTTCTTTTTTCAATTCATCTAAAGCACCGATTAACTTTGTTTCAAGGTCTACTATGCCTTCTTCACAATATTCTTCTTCTGAATTTGTCTGACATGATGAGCATATTTCTTCTTGTTATGTACCTACACTTTCTTTAATTTTATCTAGATTTGTGGTAGAATGGGATTCCTTTGAGTAGAAATTATGTAGATTATCCCAAAATTCTTTGGCTGATGAACATTGTCCCACTTTGACTTTCACCGAATGAATTAATCCTTCAATGATGAAATCCATTGCAATTTTGTTTCTCTTTTTCAATTCTTTATTAGTTGCAGTCTTTGGCTACTTTGAACCAGTGTATCATGTAACGACTGAGTACCAAATATCATATCCCTATGCCTGCAAAAAAAAATTCATTCAGATGCTCCACATCTCATACTGCAAGCCATTCTGACCATCAAATTGTGGTATTCCATTTCTATACAAATTGTTTCTCTCCATGATCTTCCTTCTACTGGTTAAATTGTTTCCTT
>JASDQU010439884.1:0-11544 GCA_032191745.1 Picea mariana | reverse complement strand
AAGTACTTGGTCCCATCGAAATGGATTACTTGGGTTTTATAAACATTTTGGGTACAGTAGTTTGCATAGATTTTGGGTTCTTTGTTTTCTCCATTTGCACAAGTCCCTCACCGGGTTTGATGTGCTATTTAATTCTGTTTTATAAATCTTTTAGTTAGAGTCTTGGGGTGGTTTCATTCCCTTGTGTTCTCATAGTACATAACTTTTCTTATGGACCTGACTAAAAACCAAAGCCAATTCACATGAAATGTTTTGGGGCTGAGAAAGACGGGTGGATTTGAATGGTCAAGTCAGGGTAATCACAAGTCTTCAAGATTTGCTGAAAACTACAGGGTTGTGACACATGGCAGTTTTCTGTTCAGCATATTCCATGATGATGTCGTCAATGACGACAAGGAGGTGTCCAGGCCAATCAAAACTCACTCTGTCATCATGATGATATCAACAAAATGTAAGCAAGTAGGACACAGGCCTTTGAGAGTTCCACGTGGAAGTGGCCTAAATTGGGCACTGGATCGATCTAAGGATGTTTTACTTTTGAAATCTGGCCAGTACCAAGGCTGGACTTGAAGCACTAATGAAGTGTAATTTATAGGACTTTTGGGTCCAAAGTCTGGGTAGGTTTTGAACTTCATGTTCTTGGTCATGCATAAAATCCTTCATGGACCTGATGCACAAGTTCTCTTATGGATTCTACCTTGGAATTAATCATATATGATAGTTTTTCGGTTATGGCCCATGGGACCTTGGGTGTATTTGACTCCTTATGTTTATTGATTAACACAAGTTCTAGTATGGACCCGGCCTCAGATTAATCCTATTTTGTAGCCCTTTTGGTTTCTAAACCTGAATGGATTTGTTATGTTTTGACGATGCATGACTTGTCCTGCAGACTGGACATATTACTTGACCAGAACCTACAGCGTTTCAGCATTTTTCTGTCACATAATTCCTGTAGACCATTCAAAAAATACAAAAGACTCCTAATATTAAGGTAAAATGTAGTCAGGTTAATATGGTCTTTATATCAAAGATGCTATATAATGACCGGGGTCATTTGCCAGTAATGGGATAGTGTCAGGAGACTGTATTGTTGTATATGTACTCAAGATGGATCTGTCTGCTTTGTATTTATACTGTATGATATTTTTAACATTCAAATTTTAGTTCTGTCAAAAATTATAAACCATTGGTTGGCCTACCAATTTTTTTTCTATACATTTAAGGCGTATGGAGCTCATTTTTGATTGAGTATTAAAATCTCTTTTATAGAATATGTTTCTGAGGACATTTTTTTGAACTTTAATTGGATTGTATATATTTGTAGGCTAAGAAGGATCTACTGGTACTGGATTCTCCTGCACAATCTGATGATGAGAATGATATTGCAAGTGATGACGAGGCCAATGGCCCAAAGTCAGAAGACAGTGAAGCAAGTGATGCTGATTCTGACGAAGAGAGGAGGAGGTAATTTCTTCGATGTATGATGGAAGAATGTATTAAGCAGCATGATATCTTATGTAATGAAGTTTCATTGGCTACTAATTTTGAGGCAACCATTTTTATAGATGAAGCATTCGGCCTGGTCTTGCATTTTTTTTTTCCATTTTTTGCAGGGTAAGATATTATATTCAGGGAAGAATTTCATCTTTTTTTGTCTATATTTGTTTTGTTGGTTGGGTAGGTATGATCAAGAACTTGAAGCTTGTCTGGATCAAGCTTATGAGCGGTTTGTTGCTGCAAAAGAAGGAAGTACAAAGAAGCGAAAACGTGCAAAATTAGTTCATGGTGCCACTGATAGCGAACTGTGGAAGGTAGTGTGTTATGTTTGGAAATATAAGATTTTTTGATTTTGTGCAAGCTTCTTTGGATGAGGAAAATTCTAATATCTAATCTCTGTTTTCTTGCAGGACAATGGGGCATATCAGGATAATGTTCATGAAGACTATTCAGATGACAGTGTCGAGGATGATGAGGCCAATCCATTGGTGTTGCCACTAACCAAGGAAGAACAACCATCTAAAGAGCAGCTAACTGATCAGTGGTTCAGTCAGGATCTCTTTGCCGGTTTCCAACACACCTGCAATAAGGAAGACAGTGATTCTGACATGTCAGAAGGAGGTCGAGATATCGAATCATTCCAAAAATCATTGGGTGAAAGTAGACGTAAGCCTGCCGATAAATCCAACAAGGAGAACATTGCTATTCCATCTGAGTCCAAGGTTTTGCAAGACAACAGATCTGGGCCAGAGAGAGATGATGGCTTTGAAATAGTTCCTGCTGCATCTTCTGGATCAAGTGATGAATCTTCTTCAGAAGATGAATCAGATTATGACACTGATTCGAAAGCAGAAATTTTAGCTTATGCGAAGAAAATGTTGAGGAAAAAGCAACGGGAAGAGATTGTAGATGCTTCCTATAATAGGTATACTTTTGATGATGAAGGTCTGCCAGAATGGTTTGTCAAGGAGGAAAAAAGTCACAGCCAGCCTCAGAAACCCATAACAAAGGAGGAGATTGAGGCCATGAAAGCACAATTCAAAGAAATTGATGCTCGTCCAGCAAAGAAGGTTGCAGAGGCAAAAGCCCGCAAGAAACGGGTTGCGATGAAGAAGTTGGAGGGAGTTCGAAACAAAGCAAATGCAATATCTGATCAAACTGACATATCCAATCAATCGAAGAATAAAATGATTGAGCGCCTATACAAGAAGGCTATGCCTAAGAGGCCAAAGAAGGAGTATGTGGTTGCCAAGAAGGGCGTACAAGTTAAAGGTGGTAAAGGAAAAAAAATAGTTGATCGTAGATTGAAAAAAGACTCGCGATCTAGAGGAATTGGTAGGCATGGTAAAAACATTTCCAAACAGGGAAAGACTAGAAAGAATTCTTCAAAAGCTGGAACTTCTGGAGGTAAAAGACATGCAAAAACAGATGCTGGTGGAGGCAAAGCAGGAAAAAGGATGTGATTGTATTATGATAATTTAATTTTAGTTACAGATATTTAGTCTTAATTGACTTTATTTGAGCGAGGTAATTTTCTATTATAATATTAGCTCCTAAATTTGCTGGTGTTGCAGCTGGGGGCCTATTTCTTATGCAGTTCATCATGTTTGAATAGTACCTTCATTCCCAAGCAAGTCTAAACACAATAACTGTCACTCCCACATTATATGCCTGCATTTGCACCTCACCATACACCTGCAATGCTTTTTGCATCTTTAATGAGTTGAAATTTTGGCGAGAAGAGCAACTCTCAATTGGTCACGAGCGTAGTTCTTACAAAATACCTTACTGCTAGTTGCAAATCAATGGTTTTAATATAGTTAATCTTAATGTATATGTTCAATTTTAATTATTTATGATAAAAAAATCGATTATGCTCTTTCGTTGACAATCTGTTTGTAGATGTTTGAGAGTTTAGGTTAAAGTTCATCATGCATTAGAAAATGTAAATTAATTTATGGCAGCATTTATAATAAAATTCCAGTTGAGAAGTAATGTTGTCTTGATTTGATCGTGTTGGAATTGTTGAGGATTCATTATTTATCACTGGAGTTGGTATATCAAAAGTAGCCGTACAATGATTGTAAACATTTATTTTACGACGTGTCCCTGCAAGAAATCTGTGAGTGCTGCCACTTCACTTCACTACACAGTTCTGATTTTTTTGTCTCCAATTCTTGAGCAATGTTTCCATATACAAAGAAAGAAACCCAAAGATGATAAAAGGGGATTCTCATTCCTTTTTATTATTTGAATTTGTGACCAGAGGGAGAAACAATAGTTCCAATCTAGGAAGTGCATTTGTATGTAGGCTTCAAGAAATATTTTAACTTGCTAACGTTTGACTTTAGACTGTTATGAGAAGCAAACAAGAGTGGACTGCCATGTTTAACTTGTGTTGCAAAGCTTGAATGATGTAACAAAGGCTTAAATTGTGAGAGATGGAAGCGTGGCAAAAGTATAGTAGTAGAATGATGTAGGAAAATTGAAAGTGATGGTTGCTGTTTTCCATAAAAGTCTTGTTTAGTTGTTGTTCTGCCAATGCAATGCATTTTCTACACCCTTACCTGTAATTGTCAGTGTCATGCATGCAAAACTTGCAACACAGGATTATCTGAAGCTTATTAGAGTGTTAGGTAATGCCCACATTGATATAATAATACCTAAATGTCTTGTCAAGTCAATGACGTGAATACTATTTGTTTTTCTGTGGATGCAATGCATTTTCTACACCCTTACCTGTAATTGTTAATGTCATGCATGCAAAACTTGCAGCACAGGATTATCTGTAGCCTATTAGAGTGTTAGGCTGATGCCCATATTGATAAAATAATACCTTAATGTCCTGTCAGGTCAATGGCGTGAATACTATTAAGTTATCTTTGTTTCAAAAAATGTATAAAGATATGCTTTGTAACAAGTCTTATTCGCAGTGATGAGATCATTCTTTGCCATTATGTACATGTGTTTTTTTTTGTGGTTTGTACAATTGTTCCGTGCACTTTTGAAATAAGCTACCAAAATGTAAATATTCACAGTTGTCTATATGGTGTTGATGCACATATAGCATCCTAGCAAATTTGACCAATTCTCACTATTGAGACAATAGAACAATGGACTATTATTAAATTACAAAGCTGATTATAGAAACATAAGGTAATTAAAAAGCAGAGGATACACTTGGATAAACATCCCACCCAGCTTATAGAGAGGAAAAGCAATTACAAAGCAGAGGATATAATACTTAGATCAACGTACCATCCATCTATTAACAGTTTCTTTGTTATTAGTTTGTGGTGCTCAATCACAAACTGAATAGATTATACCGAGTGAAAGTAATTACAAAGCAGAGGATATACTTTGGTTAATATCCCATATATCCATTAACAGTCTTTGTTATTAGTTTGTGGTGCTCAATGACGAACTGCATTTCTTAGCTGACTCATTTAATAACTACATTCATTCCTTGTCAAGGTAGGGCTTGTAGTGTAGATAATGTTTAATGCTCTGATTCATTAATAGTATGAATCCTGAAATCCACTATAAGATTCATAAGACTATTGTAGGGATGTTTCGAGTGGGCAGAGCACGAAGGAAGTTTATTTTTGTCTTTGACCAATGGAAATTATGATAAAAGCTAATGTTTGTCAAGATTACAGAAAGAAATAAAAAAGATTGTGACATGTTTACTAGTTTGCATGTCAATATGGTACCATATTAGTTGAGTTTGAACATCCTGTTAACAAGGGTGCAATGCATTATTTAAGTATAGTATTGGGGTACTTTGACTTTGAGAATGATTTGGAGTTCAATATCCTTTATATTTGTAGTGGGAACAATTAAATCTTTACCTATCAATTTCATGCAGTGGTTAGATATGGTTGGTTATACATAAGATTGCCAGAAGCACATTTTAAGTGGACTTGGATAACATTTAGAAGCACTGATGTGGGAGCAACTTGCTGTAGATAATTTTATATTTATATTTTATGCATTTTTTTTAAACTAAAAGTTCATCGATCTCCTCTACTATAGTGGGTCGGGAGACTTTGTTCATTGATCTCCTTGTGATCAATCAAGTAACTTGTTCTTCGATGTCACCTACCATAATCTGTCGACCAACTTTGTACCTCTTCCGTGGTAAAGTGTATTCTTAAATACTCTCCTTTTCCTTGTGGTCAATCCAATGACTAGAAGTTCCTTGATTCCCCCTATTATAGTTGCTTTTGAGCTGCGAATAGATCAATGTCACTCTCAACGGCCAAAGCTCGAATAACTCCTCCTGTCCCATTCACTGCATTGAGTATTATAATTCTAGGATTCTAAAGATTGGTCCATTGAGAAACACAGTGAATCCCTTGTGTTATACTTTACCAGTGAATTTATCAATCAGACCAGCCACTTGTAAATGCTAGAGTTCTCCAAACTTCCCCACCATAGAAAAGGAATATATAATAATTAGGTAATCTATTATAATAGCTAATATACCTACTTTCATTTTAGAGGCAAACAGGGCCCCACTTGGTCTCATTGATCGTACTTGGATTGTTATATTACTTTGATTTTACTATGGTTTTGCTTTGTGTATATTGGTTCATATGATTATTGGAGATGTTTGGAGATTAGACATTAGGAGTTGCTAAAGACCAACTTGATCTAATATATTTCTCATGCTTTTTAGTTTGCTTTTGTAGGAGTTATCCGATGATCATCATTCCATTTTGTGCATAGGTGATTCGATGGTCCTCATATTCTTGGTATTTATGATCTCTATTTAAAGCTCACCGAGTATCTCTATTTAAAGCTCACCGAGTGTCGGTGATGGCCCTTGATGAAGAGTAATGATCCATGCTTTATTACATTTTTGGTCCATGATTTCTATTTAAAGATCATGGAGGGTCATTTGTTATGAAGGTGCATGGAGAGTAGTGTACTCAATGCAACCTTTATTTTTGAGTAGTAATACAACTTTTTGGTTTTGTGGATGTTTCTTTCTTTGAACATTTTACCTCATAAAACTTTTTGTACTTATTTTTGGTTTGTGTGTGTTATTTCTTTGTGGTGTTTGTTCACATGGTTGCTCACTTTTTCATTTCTGAACATGGGATGAAAGTCCATGTGAAGTTTAACTCTTATTTTGTTCAAGATTGAGGTAGGTTGTGATGACTACAAATGCTTTGTGAATGCATGCCAAATACTTGTTTGTATTTTATATGATTGAACCTAGTATTTGTGTTGATGTTGTGTTATTTTCATTCCGAGTGCCCTAGATCTTATCCACATTCCTTAGAAGAGTCATAGTACCTTTCACTGTGTTTGTTTATGTTTCTTCATTTCAACCAATAGCTTCATTATGGAACCATGATTCTTCTTTCTTATGAGGTTGTTTGGTGCTTGTGATTGTTGTTGATGATATTTTAGGTATATTTTCATCATCATTATATTCTAGCATCTCTCCTTCACTAGAAACCTCTACTTATTTTCCATCTACAATACTATTAACAATATTAGCATTTTGATACACACATGTGATCTAGCAACCATTTCTCGCCACAGTTGCAACATTTATTATCCATCTTATCTTTGAATCTTGATTTGTTGTTTATTGTTGCCACTTTGATGTTGTGCAATATATCTCAATTTTTCTTCGTTCAAAATTTGGAGGGTTTGTTTTTCACAAGGAAAGTTTGTATCATAGGTTTGGCGTGAACTAGAAGCTTGAGTTCTGCAATTTTGTCTTCTCCAGCTTTATACATGAATTTAATACTATGCATTTGGATTTTGTTCGTTATATTCTATTTTAACCTAGAAACATATGTTTATAGCTACTATTGCTTCGATAATATTAACACTTGTGTTGCAAGTGTTTCACATCACGCATGTACTTAACAACATTAACTTTATGTTGCAACTTGTAGCTGTGCAAAAGTCTTTTTCCACTATACTCTGGAATTTTTTAAAAGAATGTCTTGAAATTTATCCCAACATACTGTGAATATCATCATCTCAAATTCCTTGATGTACCAATCGTGTGAAAGGAGATCAAGGTGCATACATGCAGTTTTTATTTTTTCTTTTTTGTTTTGAATATTTTGTATCTTGAAATTTCTTTTGCCTTTTTAACCCCCGTCGTGCTCTACATGGCATTCCCATCAAATCTCGATAACTCTATTTTTACCTTTAACCATTAATTGTATATTCGTTGCTTAGTTTTACTAGACAGTGAAATAGTGCTCATAGGTGGAACATTCACATAATCAATTTCTAGGTTCTTGAATGCTCCTGTAATCAATTTCAAACATGTCAGTTTGGAATTTTCGCTATAAATGATTTTCTAGGACGTTTGAGAACACAGAGGCAAAATCTTTGGGTACATGTAGTTAAAATTTCAGATGTTGGTTCACTATACTTTATGAGATATACCTTGTGGAATTTAGGGTTTCTTAATAGTCCTGGAATTTGTTTCAAACAAGTTAGTTTGACATTTTTGCTATAACTTCTTTTCTGAGACTTTACAAACAATGGAATTTTCATGGATCTGAGGAGACATACAGAAGTACCTTCGGTAAAAATTTCATACTTTGTTTTTCTATACCTTCTGAGATATAACCTGTGGAATATATGGTTTCTTAATGGTTCTTAAATCAATTTCAAACATGTTAGCTTGACATTTTCTCTATAACTTATTTTCTGAGAATTTTCAAACTGTGAATTTTTTTAGGGATTTGATGAGACATATTGAAGTACCTCAAGTAAAAATTTCAGAATTACATTTTCAAAATTGGATACGTGGCATGCTGCACAAGTTCATTCTTGTGAAGGCGCCAAAAACAACAAGCTTTGAGAAAGTTACCATAAATTTCAATTGGAAATTCAATTTTTTGTCTGACTTAGTGAAGGTAGAAGTAGCAAGCAGACTCAGTGAAGGTAATATGAATGTTATCATCTTTTGAAGAAGTTATATGTACTAAATTATAACTTGAAGGTTGGTGATGCTCAAACAAATAGATTGGTGTCTCTTGCTAAGTTGGTGCTTAATGGTGGGGATTGGTGTCTACGAAGATCTGTAAGAATAGGTTGGTGCTTACCAAGGTTTGTACCATTGGAAATTGGTGTCTCTAGTAGGTTGGTGCCACAATTATAAAGAAAAGTTTTTTGTTTTTCTCCCTAAAGGGTTTCCAAGTAAATCCCGTGTTCCATGCTCTTAAATTAATAGATCTCATATGTGATTGTTTTCCTATGGTTGATGAATGCTTGAAAAATTAAAACAAAATTGTCTCATATTGATTCACCCCCCCTCTCAATATAAGTGTGTGCTCAACAATATCACAAAGAACACTTGAAGAAGGAATCACTTGAGGTAGCTCTCCTTAGGAGTGCTTTGAGGACAATGCATCTTAAGGGAGAGGCAATGTAACATACATAAAGTGTGTGTAAAAACATTACTTACTGATATTAATAAAAATCCCTAAGGGTTGTAACTCTTCATCTTGTGACCATTTAATATGTGTGTGTGTGTGTAACACCCTGTTTCCCCCAACTTGTAATTAATCATAAAATAAGATTACCATGATGCGACATGGGAACGATGTAAATGTATTATTGTTTGAGTTGCCAATAACTGAGTGTGGGGGTGAAGCCTTGAAAGCACTGGCCATGATATCACTAGAGGAAGAATGGGAAAACTATACGAGAGGGTTCATTATACCAAATAACCCCAAATTTCCCTTGATGAGGATGACAAACCTCCTTCGGATCCCAAGAAGAGAAATCAGTTAATGAAGAAAGGACCAGTGGTTGAATTATCAACCGCCCCCATGAATGGAAGCATGGTCGAGCTGTCGAATGTCAGTGTGAAGTACCACAGAGACCTGCAGACCCGAGCTTCCTTCTGACATAAGGAACATGATAGGTCGAGAACCTTCCAAAAAGAAGGAAGGTAAGATAGATACACACAGACAACCAGAGAAGAGACACTAGACGAGAGAGCAAGCTCGTAAGGGAGATGCGTGAACCTCTCCTGGGGATAATGAATAGAAGGCTGTGAGCTTGATGCTGAGTGAGCATATGATAAACCTCGTCGAGGCCATAACAGAGAGAAATCTTTGAAAGTTGCAGAGAATAGAATCCGAGCAGAAGTTGAACAGAGAAATAATCCTTGAGCACTGCGAGAGTTCCCTGGTGATATCATGTCTTGGCACGGGGGTGGCCAAAGTGCTAAGAATGAATGCCTCTGAGCCTATGGTAGGGTAGAAGGATGAACACCCACAATCAGTTAGTTGGCTACCACATGTAATAGATAAGTAATCACATATCTTGTGTATTTAAGTGGTACTGTGAGTTAAAGTTGGATATCCTATGAATGTTGCAGGGATAGTTATGTTTTTTTAATGATTTATACTATATTTCCTTATTTTGTATTTGCCTGAATGTGAATTAGGAAAGCAAGAAATCATATGGAGAGGACATGTTTTATACTCGTAAAAGCTTGCGTCCTGTGGTGGCTTAAGCTAGAGTCATGAACTGTATGTCCGTTGACCTTGGGCACAGTTTCATGAACGCATGTCGACACTCCTAATCGTTCTGAGTCCCTTGAAAAACAGTCTGTTACGCTCAGGAGAGGTAGTGCAGATATGCACAGGCTTTCTACGAGGCAAGCAGAAACCGAGAACCACTTAAGTTCTAGACTTGATGAATGAGCGCAAGGGGTATGCATAAATTCTTCTAAGTGTTAAGTCCAGTAGAAAGAGCGTAACATTCTTAGGTACTTCATAATTGACGAAGCTCAGGAAGGATAGCGAGATTCAAGTATTGGAAGGGAATATCCTTTCGATTGGAAGATGAACGAACGAGATTCGTTCGGGAGGATCCAAGGTCTGTCACGATCATTAGATTTGAAGAAGGAGCACAGACGTTAACGCCTCGATTCCTTTAGTCTTCGCGAGTTCGATGAATGTTGGTAATCATTGTGAAGGGGAAGGATTCTCTGAAATCCGAAACCCGAAGTCGCGATGCGATTTGGATCGTAGATCCAAGGATATATCAAGACCCTCCTTGACCGTCGTATTGGCGAGATCGAAGTCCGCACATCGGGAGAATCGCACGTTGGCACGACTAAACTTCCGAAACCCGAAGTTGCGATGTGATCTGGACTGTTGGATCAAGGAAGGTTGTGGACTGTCGATCTGATGCGAGCAGATTAACGTAAGGAGTATGTGGGAACTCGAGATCCCCTAAGAACCAAGCTTAGAAGAGATAAGCGCTTCTCAGAAGCGCAGATGAGGTCCAAGAGGCAAACTTGTTTCAAGTTCGTAAGTTCCAGAGGGAAAGAGGAAGTCGAGACCGATATATCAGGGCTCACAGGAGGTAGATCAAAGGCCAAGGCCTTCATAACATCTGAAATCTTCCAAGTCAGGGAAGAAAGCGAAAGCTCAGGAGGAGGAGTGACAGTGGTCGTTGGATCGAGCACTGTGAAAGATCTGGGCCGTTGAAATTCACGTTCAGACAATTAGAAGAGCACGCAGGAGGAGATCAGATCTGGGCCATCAGATCCGAGTGTGAGGACCAACAACCGTCTGATCTAGGAAATGTGCACGAGGGTTACCCTTCGAAAGTATACAGGAGAGTGGACTTTGCCAAGTCCCAAAGTTCCGAAATCAGCGGAACCGTCCATCTTCAACGCTGACAGGGGAAGCAGATCCGAGAGTTCGAGAACTCAGACATCGGAAGCACTGGGGGAGAGTAATCTAAACTTCGCAAAGGGCGAGGTGTGAGGTGACTCTGAGCCGTTGGATTCAGAGGACACATGACAGAGATCCACGTACTTCGGAGGAAGAACCTGTAGAGAAGTCAAGAGGTGAATACTCGAGGAGCTAGGAGCTACAACAATCCTAGCTGTCCATCGGGATAGGACACATGGAGGGAGATCAACGTTTTGCTGACTCACAAATCGAGAAAGTCAAAGGCAGAATCGTGAGAACTTGTGAGATCCGAACTCGCGAGTTAATCTGGACCATAGGATCATGGAAGACCGTGGACGGTTGA
>JASDQU010439883.1:10255-27344 GCA_032191745.1 Picea mariana | reverse complement strand
TCATATAGACCTCATACCAGGAGCTAGTTTGCCGAATAAGGCTGCGTACAGGTTGACGCCGCAAGAGAATGAGGAGGTCAAGAAGCAGGTAAAGGATTTGATGGACAAAGGATTGGTTAGGGAAATCTTGAGTCCATGTGCTGTACCAATAGTACTCAGTCCGAAGAAAGACGGAGGTTGGAGAATGTGCATTGATTCAAGGGCGATCAACAAGATAACCATCAGGTACAGGTTCCCATTGTCGAGAATGGATGATTTGATGGATTGCTTAAGTGGATCAATTTTTTTTTCAAAGATTGATTTGAAAAGCGGATACCACCAGATTCGCATGAGAGAAGGCGATGAGTGGAAAACAACCTTCAAAACAAACGAAGGACTATATGAATGGCTAGTCATGCCGTTTGGCTTGACAAATGCACCAAGTACTTTTATGAGGCTGATGAATGAAGTCCTGCGGGAGTTCATCGGGAAATTTGTTATTGTGTATTTGGATGACATACTGATTTACAGTAAATCAGAGGCTGAACACTTCAAACATTTGGCCATTGTGATGAGAAAGCTACAACAGGAAAAGATGTTGATCAACATGAAGAAATGTTCATTCATGAAGACAGAGCTCATTTATTTGGGTTTTGTTATTTCAGCTAATGAGTTGAAGATGGATCCAAGTAAAGTAGAAGTGATCAAGAATTGACCATCACCGAGAAATATTTTTGAGGTGAGAAGTTTTCATGGTTTGGCTAGTTTCTACAGAAAGTTCATTAGGAATTTCAGTGGGATTAGCGCAGCGATGATAGATACAATGAAGAAACGACATAAGTCTTTAAACTGCATAGCAGAGGCTGAGAAAAGCTTCAATCTGTTGAAGCGGAAGATAATAGAACAACCGGTTTTAGTGTTGCCGGATTTCCAGAAAACATTTCAGGTGAAATGTGATGCAAGTGGGTATGCCATAGGAGCAGTCTTGAGTCAAGAAGACAAACGAGTTGCATATTTCAGCGAGAAGTTGGATGAGGAAAAGCTGAAGTACTCCACGTATGATAAAGAATTTTATGCTATCATACAGGCACTGAAGAAGTGGAGGCATTACTTGATCCCGAAAGAATTTGTATTGTACAGTGATAATCATGCATTACAGTTTGTGACTCAATAGGAAAAGTTGAATTAGAAACATGCAAAATGGGTAGAGTACATGCAGAATTTCGCATTTGTGATTAAGCATATTTCGGGTACTGCTAACAAAGTGGCTGATGCTTTGAGCAGGAAATTTTTGTTACTACAAGAGTTTCGAGTCAAAACATTGGGTTTTGATAATCTCAGGGACATGCACGTAGGAGATGCAGATTTTGGAGAAGCATACGAAGCAATTGAGAATCCAGTTCTCAAAGATTGAAGTCCTTGAATAGATTATATGATCCAAGAAGGATTGTTGTTCAGAGGCAATCAACTGTGTATTCCGAATTGCTCCATGAGGGAGAATCTGTTAAAGGAGAAACGCAGTGGAGGCTTGGCAGGACATTTTGGCCATGACAAGACATTTGCAAAGCTAAGAAAATCTTACTTTTGGTCGAGGATGCGGTCAGAAGTCAAGAAATTTGTTGACAGGTGCAGGGTTTGCCAACATTCCAAAGGGAGAAAGCAGAATGCAGGTTTTTATCAGCCATTGCCCATACCAGAAAGGCCATGGGAGGTGATAAGAATGGATTTTGTATTGGGGTTGCCAAGGACACAAAGAGGTGTTGATTCCATCTTTGTAGTAGTGGACAGGTTTTCAAAGATGGAACACTTCATTCCATGCCAGAATACCAGTGATGTGACGCACATCGCAAATCTATTTTTCAAAGAAATCGTTAGACTTCATGGATTGTCGAAGAGCATAGTTTCGGACAGGGACACTAAATTCATAGCGCATTTTTGGAGGACCTTATGGAAGAAGCTAGGAACTAATCTAGCATTTAGTTCTGCTTATCATCCTGAGACGGATGGACAGACGGAAGTAGTCAATAGAAGTCCGGGAGATTTATTAAGAAGCTCGGTGATGGAGCACCATAGCAGTTGGGACAATGTATTGCCACAGACAGAGTTCGCATACAATGATTCAGTGAATCGAAGTACAGGTAGAAGTCCATTTCAGGTTGTATATGAAATGGAAACAAGAGGAGTTTCTGAATTGTGAGATTCAGGATAGATTGCTACTAGCAGTGCTAGTGCAGAAGAATTTGCTGAGGCGATGTAGGAACTTCACAGCAGGGTGAAGCAGCAACTGCAAGATTCGAACCAGGAGTACAAGCGCAGAGCAGATCAGCATCGGAGACAACTTCAGTTTGAATTTGGCGATTTAGTTTTGGCACACTTAAGAAGAGAAAGGTTCCCAAGAGGAGCATACAATAAGATGAAAATGAAGAAAATTAGGCCATGCAGAGTCTTGAGAAAATTCGGAGAGAATTCTTATGAAATCTAGTTGCCGGATGGCATCGAAATATCTCCGATATTCAATGTCGCATACTTATATCTGTATAGAGCTGAGGAAAAGGACACTGGAACTAAGGAACCAGTGATCCAGTGGATGAAACAGATGCCGGTAGAAGAGAAACCACAGATGGAGTGCATACTGGATAAGAGAGTGGGTAAAAAGACCAGAAGAAAAGAATACTTCGAGTATCTAGTCAAGTGGAAGAATCACCCAGTGGAGGATGCCAGCTGGGAGACTGAAGCAGTCATACAGAAGCATGGACAGACCGTGCAGAAGCTCATGGACAGGAGCCCATGAAATTTTTCAAGCCGAGGAGTATGATGCAGGAGCATCGACAACGCATCAAGCGAGCCAGCGCGAAAGTAGGAGACAGCTGGACAAGCCAGCATAATTTATTTTTCAATTTCACCTTGAAACGGTTGCGCAAGTCTTTAATGAAGACATTTATGAGGCGCACTTGTAAATTGTAATGGACCTTGAGCGGATAGCTCTCGTCCTTTGGTAGATAGGAGGCATTTAATTAAGTTAATGCTGGTAGATAGAATATTTAATTCTAGATTTGGTAGCATAGAGTCCAAGAGGTAAACGAGATATAGACACCCTCCTTGGTACATTGTATTATTATGAAGCAACATTGTTGAAGAGAGCATGCAGAGAAGTGTATGAAGAACACCCATGTACAGACATTGAATTAATAGAGAATCTTTGATTCAATTCCATGGTTGTGTTATTCGCTGTGTATTGATGATATTATGCTCATGAATGTTTGCTTCTTGTCATACATTTTCTTTTATATGTTGTGTATGTGATTTCATAGTTGAATTGAAGTCTGTGAGAACAAGGAGTTAGTTTCAATTGTTTCTCGATCTTGAACCAAAGAATTCCTGCAAGGAGTGTAGTCGAATCGTCCGCAAGGGGTGCGTTAACAGAAGGGTTCAGATAGAGATAAATTTTGTTCTAAGTTCTCAGAAGTGTAGGTTTGGCACCAGAGCCATGCAAGGTGTGCGCAGGCTAGACGAGGACTCAGAGTTACAATTCTGAGCGAAGGGATTGAAAGATTTCTGCTGCAGGAGTGCGTAGGGTCGAAGGCTTCAACACTTAGACATTCTTGAAGACTTGCCACAAGGAGTGTGTGCAAGGAGTTTCCAAGAGGACTTAAAGTCGGGGAAAGCTCAGGAGGGATAGGCCTTCAAAGTTGTTGAAGGGCAGTGGAGATAAGTTGCATGAACAGGTTGAGGGAAGAGACGTAGGTTGGCGAACCAGTCTCATGGAGAGACACTTCTTGTCCGTGGATTGTGCAAGAAGAATAACAGACGGTCGGTATTCAGCGAGAAGAATCCACGAGTTATTGTGGATCGCTAGATTCCAAAGAGGTGCTAGGAGGTTACAGCATAGGTGTGGAGAGAATTCAAAGCTCAGGAGGGGCAGCACCATTGATCCAAGTCGGTCAGGGCTGTTGGATCGTTCATGAGATTGCCAATCGGAACCTCGGGAGGAAAGTGTCCTAAATTGGTAAAGAGAGTCGCGAGATTGCGAGAACCGAGATCTCGACTACTCCGAGGATAGCGTGGGTCCACAAGAGTTGGCAGGTGGACAGGTGGCACCTCGCATCTCGGGAGCTCGGAAGTGGAAGGGTTGAGAAATTGGTGTCAAGGTCACAAGGTCACGAGGCAGCGAAGTGGCAAGGAGGCTAGGAGCCGTCCATATGGGAAGGATAGGTGGCGGAGATCCAAGGATATCACAAACTCGGGAGCTCGCGAGTTGAGAGCCAAAGTATTGGGAAGCAATGTTGTGAGGAAGCGAGGTTACGAGTTTTTGCACCTCAGACCTCAGAAGATGACAGGGAAGTTAGTCAACCTCGCGAGTAGCGAAGTTACGAGGGAGCGAGGTAGCAGTAGTGCGGAAGTCCTGAGGGAAGTGTCGATGCGGACGGGTCAAGTCGCACGTGCACATCGAAGTTTCGGTACCTCGGGTATCGGAGGTTGGAAACCCAAAAGTTTAGTATCGTGAGTAGCGAGGGCATGAGTAGCGAAATCCCTCCGGGAAAAGTCAGCGAGTTGACTGACCATCAGGTCTCAGGGATTTGAGGGTGTAGCGCTCGACTGTTGAGCTCGCGAAGTTGCGAGTTCCGATCCTCCGAGAAGTGAAGGAAGGGGATCGTGCGATGAAGAGAATCTGTGGGTAAGAAGATTCCCGATAGGGAATTAGGAGAACCTTTGAGTTCTTTGGGCCGAGAAGAGAGGAAGGTCCTAAGGAAGCAGACGTGCCCGCGAGGGTGGTGCGCGTCTGCGCCAATTCCCCTTCTTATTTTTCCCTTTGTAATTTGAAGAATCTTTGGAACCTGAAGAAACCTTGAAGGGTTTGGAATATGCCTCCTTCTTTGATTCTATATGTAATAGCTCCGTTCGTTTTTGCTTCAATTTTTTATAACATGACCCTTTTCCATCATACATGGTGAGTGCATGTGCTTTGGGATATTTCCTTAGGTCCATATGTATAAGTTTTTTCTACTCTTGTGTGAGAGACAAAATGAACTATGCCATCGTAGCCATTTTCCAATTTGCTCCCAAAAGACATCTACTAGAATGGAAACTGGAGACATATACAACATATTCTGGTCCTATCTTGGACAATATTGTTAGAATAAGTTGTTCCTCTTATGTATACATGTCAATACCACATTCACCCAAGCTCGATATCAAATATTTAAATTTAGTAAAGAAATATTGTACATTATCAAAACTTTTTTTTGGTCTAAGGTATTCAACTCTACTTTGAGCATATGACCTCAGATCTCATCTTGGTTTCCAAAGAGTCCTCCCAAGGTAGTCTAGATCTCATTTGGATTCTTGCATGCAACAACATGAAACCATAACTATGTGGATATTAACTCAAGAATTAGTCATGTGGCCTCATCCTTACAGTTCACCCATCTGGTCTTTTCAAGCGCTTATGTAGATTATGTTTCTGTCGCCGTCGTCAAATTATACAATCGCTTTCTTTTGAGTTGGAATGGGGCCTTTAGATTCCATTCAAAATATTTTTACTGTGATTATTGTCACCAGACTTGATTGAAGAAGTTGCATCGTCTCCATCCCTTCTATTTATTCTAAGAAGATCCTAAAAACCTAGATCATGGATTCCGAGATATGACAGATGGTTCTATGACAACTATAGATGTGATAAAAAAACTATATCTCCTCCAATATGATGTGGGTTTGGGATGTTTTTCGTGAACATGAGAACCCCTATCTTATACGTCTTTGGTTAAAATTTCAACCTGACCCAGATCTTGGATTTCTAGATATGGGTGTTTTACTGCATAAAACCAATTTTATAGAGGGAAGTTTAATCATCACACCCTAAAGAAGAGTACAGTACGACAATGCTGAATCATCACACCCTAGAGAAGGATAAAGTGAGATTATTGTGAAAAACTGAATCATCGCACACTTCGTAAGAGTACAGTGCGGCGATGTCGGACCCTAGCTGTGTATAGGCTGTGAGGATCCCTGGAAAAATAAGTTTGAGTGCCAGTGTCACACCCTAGTAATGGATAGGTTGTGATGATTCCAATTGTTGCACCTTTCAATAGGCATAGGTTGCGATGATGGCATAAACTAGGTTTACTCAAGAATTAAATCCTCTTTTGCTCTTCTCTGGCTTGTCTGGGTTGCTCCAAGAAGCTCGACTCTGATACCATGTTAGTGTTTCATGGAAACCTCCAGAGGAGACCTATATAAATCATACACAAATAAAGCTTATCAAGAAAAGGAAGAGAAATACAATATGAAGAATGAGAATCAATGTATATTATGATGTAATCAATGAGTGAGTGAATTTCTCTCATATAGGCAGTGCCATCCTATCTTAGGAATGCATGCATAATAGTGATGTTCTAAAATTAGAAAGTCTAAAATAGAACTAGTGAGTTAACACCCATTGAACTAGTGTGACGAAAATAGAAATTTCTCCAACAAGTGAGACACTATCATATGTTGTCCATAAGTACCCTACTTACGACAAAGAAATGTACTGCATTGTACAAGACTGCCGCTAGATGAGACATTACATTCTTGGGAAGGAGATAGTCATCCACACTGATCATAAGCAACTACAATTCATGCAGACCCAAGGAAAATTGCAGAATGACCGCTATACTTACAATAGTTCCACATACTTACAAATGGTCCACATACTTACAACAATTCCACCTCAACATCAAGTATAAAATAGGAAGTACCAATGGAGTTGTTTATTTCATCAGCCAACCTCCATTCCTGGCACTCACCATGGTGCTAGACTCTTGTGATCATGAGACCTCTGGATGGCCCCACCTCTGTGAGACATACCCTGACTTCTCCACCACCTACCAAATTTTGGGCGGAAACTCAGTCGCCGCTAATTTCTATCTTCAGGATGAACTTCTGTGTCGTCTGGGCCATATTTGTGTTCCATCAAGCAAGTACGTGAAGTTGATTTGGGAATCTCACTACATTTGGGTGGCAAGAAACTTTGGCATCGAAAATACAATGGCAGTGTTGCAGAAACATTTCTACTAGCTGAAACTTTGACAGGATGTCGGAAAGTACATCAGGTCTTGCACCGCCTGTGCTATTTCCAAACCGACCATTAAGAAACCTGTCTTGCACACCCCTATGCCTACTCCTAACAAGCCATGGGAATACATCTCAATGGAATACATGTCGAACCTTCCATCCACTAAGAGGGTAAATGACTGTGTTTTGGTGGTTGTTGATCGATTTTCCAAGATGGTGATTATGGCAGCCTACAAGAAGAGCATCACAATAGAGTCTACTAGCAAGCTCTTCTTTGAAAGTGTATGGGTAAATTTTGGGATCCCACAAACCATTGTCTCAGATTGGGACATTCGGTTCCTCAACACATTATGGTCGAGCCTATGGTCACTTTTGGATACCAAGCTCACAAAATCCACTCCCCTACACCCCTAGACAGATGTCCAAACTGAGGTCCTCAATCGGATGATCATGCATATCATGTGCATGTACAATTCCAAGAACCCCCACACATGGGATGAGAGTATTCCCTATGTCCAGGATAGATACAACCGAGCCCTGCATAGCTTAATTGGCCACAACCCCTTCCAGGTGGGGTTGGGATTCTAACCATTGGTCCCGATGGATGTTTCACTACCCTTGATCACCACCTCGACTGAATCATCCCCTGCTCCACCTGAAGCTGAAAAAGCCACCCGGTTCATTAATAATATCCAACATATCCACCAATAGGTTCAAGCTATTTTACATAGGTCCAATGTTAAGTACAAGCAATTCCATGATCAACATCGGGTGCCACATACATTTCAGGTGGGCCACAAAGTGTGGTTGCACTTGTAGAAAGAACGTGTTACAGGGCCCCATCGGAAAATTCGCCCACTCCATTATGGGTCGTACATCATCACCAATGATGCAGGTGATAATTTTTTTGAGCTTAACATTCCTTCTTTCCTTGGCGTGCACCCAGTATTCAACTTGGATCTCCTTCAGCCATATTTCCCACCATTAATGGACACCTCCAAGATCGCATAGAAGTTGACATTGACAACGCTCAAAACTGACTGCATGCAACAGGTATCCAGTGATGATATCTTGAACAGAGGTCAAGGGCACTAGACAACAAAGGATCCATCTTTATCGATTTGTCAAAGTAGAGAAACTCCTACACCAAGGCAAGTGGCTCACCTGGGATAAAATGCAGTAGAAATTTTCTCATCTAATGGGGAAACTCAACACAATGGAGACCATTTCTTCCTAAGGGGGGATGATTGATCCATATGGATGTCGGTGGCTTCCCACCTATTCCAACTAGTTCATTTTGGTAGTTTTTTCCTATTTTTTAGGTCTGTGACTTCCGGGGGTGTTTTGAGGCCCTAAACAACGTTTTTAGGGATCTCCACAGTTAGGTCTTAGATAGACTCAGAGTTTTATGTCAACATGTGTATTTCATGGATAGACCTTTCCAATGGGCTATCGTGCACCTAAAACGAAGATCGTATGAAAAATTTACCACCCTGAGAAGTTGATGTACTAGTTTACTCCAACGGGGCCCACATGACTTTTGGCGCTTCATCTCCTAGCGTTAAGTTTTTTGATGTCTAGGGTTTTGGAATTCATGCTTATTGTAAAAATGCCTTTGGAGCCTCATTGTAATCATCATTTGGCAAACAAGTGCAGCCGTCACATCTCTTCTCAGAGATAAGCCGCCACCATTCCAACAAGTTTGTTTTCCGGTTTATTTCTTTATTGAATAGAAACTAGTTTTATTGTATCTCTGTTATTATTTCTTAAATATCTTTTAATAATATGTATTCATTTCGTTCTTCTCATAAAATCCAATCCAGATCAGAGAATGAATTAAATGAATATGTACTACATGAATTGGAAAGAGTAGGTAATGAAGTGCTTAGTTGCAGTTCTCCAATGTGTCGTAAAAGTCATTTTTCATCTCTCTAATTCATAAGAACATAGCACATAGAAATACAAAACTTTATAGACAAATTCCAAAGAAATAAATATTGGATTCATTAGTTCTCACCCATGCTTTAACGACGCTCTCAGTGATTCTTTTCAGCAGTGAATCACCCAAACCAAAACAGTGAATCAAATTTCTTGAACTCGTCCATCAGAGATCTTCCCTTCACATTATTCATTTTCACTTTGTTTTTTGTGTTGCTAAATGAAGTCATTGTTTTCTTACAAACAAAATCTCATGTTATCAACGAAATCCACTTACAAGCATCGGTTCCTAAGGTTGAAGAATTCAATTTTATCAATGATAAAACTCTTGATGGCGAGTTGGTTGTTTAAAGATCACAATTTACGAAATAAAGGACACATGACCTTTAATCTATATGACATCTATTTGAAACTATTAGATTGAGAAATCTCTATGTTGGAAAAATGTAATTTGATGTTATATTTAGGATCTCAATGCTCGTTTCGATAGGTTGATTTTTCCCAGATAGGTTGATTTTTCCAAGTTTATATAGGTTGATTTTGCTGAATACCAAAATATCTTTGTCATCCTGGGAACTCATATGGGGATATCGAGCTTGAGCTCGACGGACAACCCAAGGAATCCATTAAAACGGTTGCAGGTCAAATGTTCAACATGCCTTACATTCATCGGCCAACTTATCTCCATATTCGAAGGCTCTTCTCGGTTTGCTCGACAACCAACTATGGAGCGCCTGAATGTCGTTATGAGAACCGCTGGAACAAATAACTGTTCATTATTTTTGTTATTTCTCTCATTATTGTGCCCATCTTTGAAAATCTTGATGTCCACGACTTCGTTTTTTCTAAGATATGCAGTTTCTGCATTTTTTCCAGAAACCTTGTCGTCATAACACTGATTGACCATCTAAGAGGTGTCCGCTGAGAGGTGAAAGATGAACAATTGGAGGCCGTAGAGATGAACCGAATCCTAGTACAACAGGTGCCTGGTGGCGTGGATAATCTGAAAGGCGGGGGGATGTCACATCCAAAAACAAACATACGTTGTAAAATCGTGAGGGAAGAGTCTGCAGGACAATGAAAATGATGAATATCATAGACAAGCATATGAAACTGGTTAAGAGTATGTTGGACCGTCTCCCTGCAATTGAGCATGAGGAAAACGATAATGAAGCATGCATAACAGTGGAGTTGCTTGTTAGCGAAGCCACACAGGTGGCACTCATTAGGGCCAGAAATTGAATAGCAGTGGTGGGGGCAAGATGAATAGCATCAGTGGGGGAAAGAGGATCAAGCATGTGGCGGTGACTGCATATTGATTGCGGTGCAGTGAGAAAAGCATAGACTGCATGGTGGTGACTGCACATCGACTGCTGTGTGGTGAGAAGAGCATAGACTGCAGTAAATTGCAGACAATCATTAACACCTCTACCCTCCTGGCTCCTGTATCCGATGCAAACCTGAAGTTAACAAACTTTAGATTAAAGCGTGTAATACCGTGCGCTCAAGTAACCCAAAACATTATGGCAGGGACATAACAAGTAGTTGCACTACCAATGAATAACGAGTAATGAAATATTATATCACCGATTACTTCACTGACACAACCTTCAATACACTTAAAGATAACCTGTAATAAGTTTACATATATTAACATTACCATTCTATACATGTGATATCTTATTTAAAAGGAAAAAATAAAGAAATAAAACATATATGAACATTACCATTCTATACATATGATATCYTATTTAAAAGGTAAAAATAAAGAAAGAAAAATAACCTAATGAATGCATGATAATTAATATGATTGTTACATGTCATTCCACATTAAAAAAGGGAATTCTACGAGTAATGAAATATTATATCACCGATTACTTCACTGACACAACCTTCAATACACTTAAAGATAACCTGTAATAAGTTTACATATATTAACATTACCATTCTATACATGTGATATCTTATTTAAAAGGAAAAAATAAAGAAATAAAACATATATGAACATTACCATTCTATACATATGATATCCGTAAAAATAAAGAAAGAAAAATAACCTAATGAATGCATGATAATTAATATGATTGTTACATGTCATTCCACATTAAAAAAGGGAATTCTACGAGTAATGAAATATTATATCACCGATTACTTCACTGACACAACCTTCAATACACTTAAAGATAACCTGTAATAAGTTTACATATATTAACATTACCATTCTATACATGTGATATCTTATTTAAAAGGAAAAAATAAAGAAATAAAACATATATGAACATTACCATTCTATACATATGATATCTTATTTAAAAGGTAAAAATAAAGAAAGAAAAATAACCTAATGAATGCATGATAATTAATATGATTGTTACATGTCATTCCACATTAAAAAAAGGGAATTCTACTCTTCAACATAGTTGAGCTCAATATAAGTATGAAAATACCTCTAACTTTGCTGAAAAAGAGTCACGAGTTAGACCTTTCATATTAATTTGGCAATGCTATGATCTTGTTAATGGATTTTTACTAATTTTAATAATGTTTGGTTTTTAAAAATTAGAAGGAAAGAGAGTGACTAGTAAAATTAAAATTTAATAGTATATTATTTATTTATTTTAATTTTTAATTTTTATGTTAAAAATAATTTATTTTTATTATTTAAATGAGTTTTAAAATAATTAGAAAATAAATTATTATTGTTATTTTTAATAAAGGTGGTAAAACTTATAATAATTAAGCTCTTAATTGGTAGTGGGGACATTTAAAAAGAGGTTAAGGAGTTGAGAGTTGACTTTCACATAAAGGGTTGATTTTCACTTTTTGTTTTTTTCAGTTCAAGGAAGAGCTCTTAATCAATAAGTAGTTTTAGATCTTACTCTATGATCAAAAATTTATTTCAGCTCAAACAATATTTGCAAAAAAACCAATATCCCTTAAAGCCCCTCCATTAAACTTATTAAACTTATATGCTTTTTAATAACATTTAATTTTAATTTTATTCATATAATATGATATACTATCTCTGTAATTTAGGATTATGCCCAAAATAAAAACAAATTACTGCTTTATGTAGAATAATATTAATATTTTATTATAATTTTGTATACATTATGTAATTAGTTTAATGGAAGACTCCATTAAGTTCACCGTACAAACCCATCCCTGTATAATTTGATCATCACCACAAAAATTAATTTAATTTGTAAACATTCATGTCGGTGTGTCTGGAAAGAGAGGAGAAAGAGGTTGGGAGTGTGGAATAAGCCAATGAAGACGCTTTCATATACCGGGACGCCAATGAGGAGGGAGAGGTGGGAGTACGGAGAGCAACGTGTATTGTTTTTGGTCCATAAGGATGTTTCATAATAGTCGACAAGTGTGGCTTGGTTATGTTGAAAGGTGTATACTTATTGATAATGAGCACAATTAATCACCTTTTAATTTAAAATTTTAATTGATGGCTAATAATTGAAGATTCAGGCATATTCTTAGTCGTCCTCCAAAATTAATGAATGCGATTTACTCTTTATAACTTTCTTGTATTTTAAAATACATCAGTTAACGTGTTTACTTTTTAACATTTACCTAATCATATTAAGAAATTACTGTATCACCATCTGATTGTCACTTTTAAATGATTAACCTTTGATATTACCACGTTTGAATTATTAGCCATAAATTTTCTCAACTGTTAGTGCTTTTCAGTTGTCTGTGCATTTCAACTGTCAGCAAGTTTCATATTGCATAAACGTTTCATATTGCATGAGCGTGGTAATAAAACAGACAGAAGCTGGTCAGGTTGCCGCCTTACAGAAATCCTTTCCCTTACTGGAGTAACAAATTATAGGAGTCCCGATATATATCTATCATGTATATGTATCATACCGATGTATATTTATTACCTTGTACCATTTTAAATCTAGACTTACACCTTTAGACATTCACCAGCCACAAATTTATGGCTGTGCTAGTAAAGATAAAAGTCAAGATAATGCATGGCGAAGATAATTGTCGCCTAGCGAGGATCGTTGTCACCCAGGCGACAATTGTCAATTGTCCTCGATGCATATGTATCCTTCCATGTATTTTCTAAGTCACACAAACTTGTATCTATATGTTAAATCCATCATTTCCATTGCAGTCTTTCACCATTGAGTGATTGCTTAATTTATATTTATGTGTTGATGTCCTGTTCTCCGTCTTCACCCATCTGCCTCTCCAGTTGCGATGTGAGAAGAGGGTTTGTCGATCAACTCTGCTATTCCCTCACTAGCGCAGGCTTCAGTGTCTTCCTAGACACCCACCATATCAACAAAGGGGACGATATCTCTTGGGCCTTATACCACTCAATTGAGGTAAGTCAGATCTTGATTCCCATATTCTCCCACAATTACGCACAATCTACCTGCTGCCTGAAGGAAGTCTCGCTTATCGCGCACTAAGTACTTTAGAAGAATGGGAAGGACAACGAGGAAGCCATCGCTATTCCTCTATTTTACGATGTCACTCCTTCGCATGTCCGGCACACAGATCAATCTGATGGCAGCCCATTTGCTGAAGCATTCCAAGAGCATGAGAGGAGTGGGAGATACAGTCCACAAGAAATTGATGAATGGAAGGCTACTCTCTGTACAGTTTCTCGTCTCTCTGGTTGGTCGCTTCAGGAAGACACGAATGGGTGGGTAACTGATCACTGTCCCCCGTTCTGATTTGTTTATATGCTTCTGTTTCTGCTTAAACCCTTAACATTTTCAGACTCTCTGCAGATATGAGGCAGCGCTGGTGAAGCGCGTCGGTGAAGACGTGGGTAAACTTTGTAAGAGACGGATCGCTCGCCTTTGACTGAATAGTACTGCTCCACCACGGATAGAGTGAAGGAAGATTTTCTAAATAAATGGTCACGGCTTTTTCGAGACTTTTGCAGCGTCTTTTGTTTCGTCTGTGTAAACATTTCTTACACCCATGAATGCTTGTTTAATAGGGCTATTGTCACGGTGCTGGGAGCCCTCGGTTGCAACGCTCCCCAGCATCAAAGTACTTAACCTAGACTACGCCCAGCTTTGTTACTTTTTAGTTACGACAATTATACAATTATTTTGTTTATTATACTTAGGGTGTTTCGACAAAGCACATAAGTATGCACAATAGACAACTCAACATGTACATGTATAATTGGGTGGCCAAATAGGCCAAACACTTATTTCTTCATTAACATACGAAGAATCTAGTTGTAGCTAGTCACAACAAAATAATGAACATGAAGCACATAGCTGAACAATATTTGGACTCTTCGGTTTTGCGTCTTCGCTCGTCTCGCAAACCTTCCCATCATGCTAAACTATCTACCTCATGCCAAGTCTTTACGCCCTTCCGACACTTCCCCTTGAATCCTGGCAAAACATCACCATAGGGCTCCCACCGAAAGTCATCACCAAGAGCTCACGGTTCCTGTGTCAAATGGGGCCATAGGAGCCCCATGTCTGGCTCAACTGTCTTCGCATGTCTTGTGCAACACATCAACATCACCGCAACCTCCTGCCCAGAAACAACAAAGTCGCCCCTCAACCAAGTCGCCTCATATCAGAGCTTTCCCTTTCTTCGCTAAAGACTTCCCCAAGGTGGCTCGAGTCACCTCAGTGTGACTCGACCACTTTGGGAAGAGCGCGCCCTCCACTTCACCGAGCCAACCACAGACGTATTGCTTCGTTGTTTTGTCCATGTATGTACGACTCCCTTTGTTGGTTTTTAGTTCTCTCAACCTACCACCATTATACTTCTCATGGCTCCCCCAACGTCACGATCAATTGGAAAACCAACGCGGCTCTTAGTCTGGTGATTCAAGCCAACCCCCAAATCTCCATTTTACCGAGTCACTTGGGCGTGCCGGGTGCTATGTCCCAAACAACTCGTCACCAAGGGTGACGCTTGTTCACCGGGTGCCCCACACCAAGTCGACTCGTCTCCAACGGGTGTGCTTGCCCATCGGGTGCCCACACCAATCCCATTCATCTCCAAGGGGCGTACTTTATCGTCAAGTGCCCCACATCAATCCAAGGCATCTTTCACACTCTTTCAAGTCTATCGAAGTCTTGGGCACCCAAGTCCACTAGGTGAGTTTAGCCGACTCGCCATGCCTTGTGTCTGCCCAAGTCTCGTTTGCATCGTGCGTCTAGATTTCCTTTCCTTGTTCGTGATGAAAGTGACCCGCGACTCATCCGATATGACTCGTTCCATACTTGAAACTACCGAAGAGTATAAGAGTGGGGCAAGCTCATCTTCATTTCGCAACACCAAGTTCTCCATCTATCTGTGGCAGGAGTGTTAAATATAATGTAACCTCAACAGGCTGACTGTACACTGCCAGCTGTCTTGGCCAGCTGTACTTTCTATTCTTGATTTGCTTGAGCCTATTTAGATCAGCTATTTCCCTTTGCATTGTACTTACTTCTTCATGTACTTGTTTTGTACTCTTCTTCATATATTCTAATATACTGTTTTCTGTTCTATTCTTTTCTCTCTGCATTTCTTGCTTCACAATTTATCATGGTATCAGAGCATCAGCAGTAACCTCTTCACATAGGCTGGAGAGCAACACGATCCTCAAACAACGCAGAGCTTACACGGATCTTGAGAGCATTCGACACAGACTTTTCACAAGGTTTGGAGAGTTGTCCGTCATACTCTTGAAAGATCCTCGCAGGAAACTTCCACGAGGAAGCTATCCGCTCATACTCTCAAAAGATCAACATAAGAAGCTCACGCGAGGTCGCAGAGCGTACTACGCTCGAAAGTCTCAAGGAGAAGAAACACGAGAAGGAAGCAGAGACTAAGAAGGAAGAAACAGTAAAGATTCTTGTACAATTTTAAAGAATCATCAAAGATTCACGAAGAAGAGCTGCAAGAGGCGGGAACTCTTGAAGAATTCAAAGCATTTGGTCAAATTCGTGAAAGATAGTTGCAGAAAGAAGAAGCGTTTAAAGCATCTCAGAAATCGCTCAAATCTGTCAAAGATTGCAGCAGAGAACAAAGAACTCATGAAATTCTTTCAAATCCTTGAAAGATTCACAAATTTTTCTTCCACAGGAGAAAATTCCTTCAAATGCAACAAAGATCACGTCTAATGCGCAAAGAATAGCCATCGTGGCCGTAAGATTTGTCCTACGAACAGATCTGAGGTGAAAATCCAGTTTAGAAGGGAAAAGGAGAGCGTAGAAAAGGCGAAAGAACTTCAGTCGTTAGATCTTGCGCAGAGGACCGACAACCGTTGGATCTGCGAGAAAGTGCACGCGGTTTAGTCCTCTGAAGTGCACAGGAGAAATTCGACTTGGGAAGTCACGAAATCATTTGGACCGTCCATCAAGAGACACATGGCGAGATCGCGTCATCTCACTGACTCGCAAGGTGTAAAGGTCAGAAGACTGCCGTGAGAATTCACGAATCGCGAAATCACAAGCTATTCTAGACCGTTGGATCGAGATAGATCATGACCCGTCGATCTTATTCCATCGCAAAATCGAGGATCGAGAGTTGGATGAGCGAAGGAAACTGCTCTCCAAAACTCCGATACGTGAAATCTCGACATCACATGTCGCGAAATCCCGAGAGGATTGTGAGCTGTCCATCTCAGAGGACAAGTGGCAGCAGATCCAAGTGCCATCATTTTAGCATTTCGAAGTTCAGGATATCGGACGTTTTGTTGATGAAAGGTCACGAAGCTTCACGACGAAAGTCACGAAATCCCGAAAAGATCACAGCCGTCCACTCATTCAGAAATGTGGTGGAGATCGAGGAAACCGTCGACATTTTGACTACCGGGGTTTCAAGTGGTCAGAGGATTTGGAGTCGCAAGTCGTGAAATTGCGAAATGACAAGGACCGTCCATCGTAAGGGGACATGTGGCAATAATCTAGGCCCTCGGGGAAAGTCCCGCAAGCGAAGGCCATCAACATTTCGGGAGTCGAGAGACCAAGTGGTCATGCGTTTGAGTCGCGAAACCTCGAAAGGGACTGCGGTCATATCAGGAGAGGTCATGTGGACCAGAGGTATAGCCCAAGGGGCTAACTGAAGTTAACGCCATTTCGACAAAATCAACATTTCGGACTTCACGTTTTGGAAA